>CM062855.1:26733593-26971294 GCA_031772225.1 Eubasilissa splendida | reverse complement strand
ATAAAGAAAACTAGTTTTACGGGAGAAATAATAAAAAGGCGCATAGATATTTATGAATCAACCCAATAATATTATACTTATTTTATGCATACCAATATTTGCGTGAATTTAGGTTTTAAATATTTAAAAACTACAGTGTTATGGTATTGGTAAATAAAACATACACAACATATGTCACCATATCATTAGCGGTACAAGCTGTGAATGCTGGATCCGGGATTTATAAATCCATAAAGTTATAAAATACATTCGAAATTTTAGAAAATAACTATTGAAAACACTATCCATCCTTTTAACTAACATACTGTATGCTCCCAGTTACTCAACGAGTATGAGTGTATTTATATTTTTTTTATACTGGTGATATTTCTTAATATATGGTTCAATTCAATCTCATTTGTTTAATTGTTTACTGTATTTAAATACTCCATAAAATAATTAAAACTGATAAAAATATGTAAAAAATTATACATAAAATTTAGTAACTTAATTTTCAAAAACGAAGGTTGCACCTTTTTTCTTGTTGACGTGCTTGTATTCTAGTGATTATGACACTTGGCTAGTGATCTAGTGGTCGGGGGTTTGAGTTCGTTCCGGGACACCATCAAGTTAATTCTATTTTCATAGCACAACCGTTTACCTCAGTTAGAAAATAGTAAGAATATTAATGTGACATTATTTTTTAAAGATTTTTCAACAAATCATGTGAAACATTTTTATCTCAAAAACTGTCAGCCATTCTACCTTTTCAGCTTGTATTATTAGTATCTATGTGACACTGTAAAGATAATTTATTACATATTCATTTCTTGTTTTTAATTATGTTGATATTTACTGATTTATTCAGGAATGATATCGTCGGGAAGAACTATATTGAAAATATCATAAACAACAAAGAAAACTTAACACGGTATAAAAGGACTTAAGTACTATATAAAAGTTTTGTTTACTTTCAAGATTAAAACAACACAAATAAAATTGATAATTAAAATAACAATAATTGCTTTTATCAAAATTAACAAACTTATGAAAAAGGTGGCTATTTTTAGTTGGACAACTAATAATGTAAAAATAAAACTAACCTATGTTACTACAAAATGAGACGGTTTTTCATCAGACTTAGCATTTTGCCTAAGCTCGATACACCTACTTAAATACCACTAAACAAATTTACAGAGAGCTCATCTTAGCTAATTTTCACTAATACATAACATGATAGGTAGCAGATGAAAGTCAAATGAGAAATATATCAAAAACTACATGAAAGTAAAATAAATTTTTGGCTAATTTTCAATCGTAGCACAATAAAATATTTCAATATACAAAAACAATCTAAAAATGAATATACTTGGTCCGCAAAAAAATATCAAAAATGAAAAAATATTCATTAAAACACATTTTAACTGAAGACAGTACATGACTTGAAGAATTTCCATTCAATTTCAAATACAGAAAGAATAAAGTATTTTTTAATATAATTGATACTTCCACATGGACAGGGGTCTTTTGAAGACGTTAGCATTGAGGTGTTCTTTACCACCGATCACAAACACATATAGAGGGATAATAACATCAGAAGTGAAGCACGTCATGTCGTGAGCTTCCTCCTCCATCGCGGCATCCCTGGTTCTCTGCCTTTCAGCTCTGCTCGCACTCTTGGCTCGAGATTTCACGATAATTTCCTTGCCCTGATAAGGACTGCAAGGGGACTCTATCGTCAGCGATCTCGGAGGCAGTCGTCCTTCTTGGGAGTGCAGCGATCTCGTGTGTTCCGTTTGACCAAGCCTCTGTTTGTTTCCCAAGTCTTGCATTTCAACCATGTCCTCCATTATGAACAACTGTCGACTTCCGCTTCTGCTGTCTGTGATCCCGCTGTCCGGGGTGTTCAGCATCATCGCAAACTGGCTACTGTCTGTGTTGGCGGAAGTGTCTTGCTGGAGTGTTTGATTCTTGTTGTTCGATAGAATGGTTTGGATGTCTGGGCCGAGATAATTAGGGTTGCAAAATCCAAAAGCTGTGTCGGAGTGCTTCATTCTTGACTTTCCGTTTGGACTTAATTCGCTAATGGTGTTCTCTTCTAACGGTGTGAAGCTTTGTCGAGTCGACATGCTGTAGGTGCT
The DNA here is from genome assembly GCA_031772225.1 of Eubasilissa splendida. Lineage (NCBI taxonomy): Eukaryota > Metazoa > Arthropoda > Insecta > Trichoptera > Phryganeidae > Eubasilissa > Eubasilissa splendida. The sequence continues at coordinate 26,969,174 of CM062855.1, read as the reverse complement.
GTTGGAAGAAATTTTGTTGACCCCTTCTATGCTGGCGTAGTCGGAAGTGGAAATGTTTTCATCAGAAGCCTCCTCCAAGTCGGGATAATTCTGGAAGCGCACGGATGTAGATTTGGGGATAATACTGCATTTTGGCACGTTTTCATACGTGTGGCACTCGGCGTAAGAAGCCAGATGAGAACTGTAGCTGTCATCTCTGATTTGCGGTTGAAACTTTTTGTGAACAATAGCAAAGTCACACGGTGTAGGGGCTGGTAACACTTGCACAATGTCGTGATCGTCCACTGTCGGCACAAACACATCGTTGCTGTATCCCTCTTCTTCTTCAGAATCCAAATATACTAATCTAGCCGCTTCAACCGGTGTCAAGACAGGAGTAGTTAATGTTAAGTCCCTGAAGTTTGGTACGGATATCGGTTCTCTGGTCATTTCTTTTCTTCTCCATTCCTTTATGGACGACTGCTGCCGGCTGGTGTACGGCTTGGTTTGCGCGACACTGCCAACTTCAGGAATGACCGGTGATATTAGACCGCTCATGATAACCTTTCTTCTGTTTATAACGTGCGCACTCTGCGACTTGACCATGGAGTACTTGTTGGTCAACTGCTGCGACCAATCATCTTCCTGCTGAACCGCTAACTGCTGCTGATGTAACAAACTCTCCGTGGAGTCTGTGTTACTAGTAAGGACACTGTAACTGCACTTATTGTGACCTAGTCTCGATATATTTATTTGTGATAGTTTTGATATTTCTTTGAGAAAGCTCGCACCCGTATTTGGAGGAGAACTTATTGTTTTTGGTTCGTCGACTTGCGCAGGACTGCCGTCGACGTAGTTTTGATTAGAAGCTCTGAACACGTAGGTTTTTTCACAGGGTGAGACTTTGTTGTTGGGAAGGTAGGAGGAGTGGCGAGCGCGCCCCCTGGCTCTCGACCCGGGGTGGGTGGGGGTGGGACAGGGGTCGCTCTGCATCTGCAGCTCCGAGATGGCGATGGCCACGCTCTCCGAACGGGGCTGAGGTTTTACTCCTGAAACGTGGATTTTTTCCCACATTTCCGTACCTGAAACATGTTATAATTTTAATCTATAAATGAGTCGCGATTGCCTGCGTTGTTTATATGTATTTTATGTTATTCAATGTCCCTGTCAGATATCTTGTCATTAGTAAGTTCGTGAATAAGTTGCGTTTTAGACTTATTCGGTCTAAAAATAAATTGTGAACAATTTTAAATCTTTTTTCTTAACAGATTTATAACGACTTACCACAACAGACAAGACAATTGAACGTTGACAGATTTAAAATAGTAGCTAACATAACATACACAAATAGCTGTAATTTTTTAAAATTTTTAAACATAAATGTAAATATTTACTCTTTCCGGGGTAAGTTTGTAGAACTCCATAATCACACATGTGAAAATAAAACACTTGTTTTTTGATTCTACTCGTTAAATTTACTTGAGACGCGTTTCGCCTTGTGTTGGCATTATAAATCTAACAATTTAAACAAATATCAGATTATCTCATAGAGACAAAGCTATTTTTTTTTTTATTTTTAATGGAAAATATATGGAAGTATGAGGTAATTACCCGTCTTCGGCTGGCTTGAATAATCACTTTATATATATATATATTCACCAATTTTCACTCCTCAATCTCCACGTTTACCAAATTTTTGAAAGTTGTATTTATGTTAGTATGTGGACTTGCTTCAAGTACTACAACACCATCGCCATATATGGATCAAATTTGATCATTCATTTTTCCCTTTTTTTAAACAGCATATATGTCATCACTATGAGAATCTGATTTTTTTTTTAGAATACGCCTGGAAAAGCAAAATTTATCATTTTTTTATATAATATAATAATAAAATTACTTTGTCTCTATGAGATATCTGATATTTGTTTAATAACAGTGCCTTTGTCGGAAAAAAAACAGTAATTGTTTGTTCTTGGATATATTAAAATATTGCTAATAATTTAATTCAGTAATTTGTATTTACATCTGGTGGGCGATAATATCACTCCCGTGTGGCTGGACGGGACGAAATTAAGTGTTCAAAATAAGGTCAAAACAAATACTGTTCGGATTGGCACGTTATTGCAGCGCATCTACAATGTTTGCCAAAGGCCGTACACATGTATTCCCTCCGCTTCTGAGACATCGAGTTGCTGGCGTAAAGCTGCGGCTGGAGCTCAGCACCAACTCTCTGGTGCAAGCGGCGCTCTCGTGGAAAGCCGGTTCCCTGATCAGAGAATGGCAACGACTACCGATACAATAATGGCCGTGACTGAAATGTATTATTTATATATGTGTGTGTGAACTTTTATTTATTTATATTTTTTTGCTTTTCTTTTCATAACATAAATAATATTTCGCAACTTAAATGTATTATCTTCATGGCTAATCGAGTCTTCATTAAAAAAATACGATTATTATTATTATAGCTATACATTTATATTTGCAATTAAACGAATAGAATCAAAAAACAAGCGTATTATTTTCACATATGTGATAAATGTAAATGTTATTCCATAGACCTGCCATGTCTCTCGTATAAAAATGTTACTTAGTATCCCGAAAGGCATCCGATAAATACTGTAAAATAAGATCAAAAATCAAACAAACCGCAATACACAAGCAACCTCGTGAAAAGTTAGTTTACGGCTGCTTACCAAAGTGAAACCTCCAGATATCGTTGGTAGACTGACCATTGCTTTCGCCCCCAAAGAGAAGCATGTATCCTGGAAGGCGGCAGGCTGCATGAGAGTGGCGGGGTCCGGGGGAGAACTTACATCTTATTTGGTACCACTGGCTTGATTCTAGACAAATGTAATATATTCAAATGTATTAAATTAGAAAGATATACATATAAAATCAATTTTATCAAAAAATATTCTTATTATGCTGCCGGGATTCGAACCTGGATCTCTTTCTAATCCGGGGAAGATGCATTAACCGACTGTGCTACAGCAGACAGTACTTTAGACGACAAATTTTCGAACCCATTTGTTACACTTTTCAAATTAATACACATATCATTTAATTATTTAATAAAAATGAATTGTTAATTCCGACGTCTCCTATCGGACTACTGAAAGATATTTGAGATTCCGTAAAAATAAAGTAGATGGCATTCAAATAATGGAACGATAGATGTATCAATTTGAAAAGTGTAATATATAGGTTCGAAAATTTGTCGTCAAAAGTACCGTCTGCTGTAATATAGTATGTTAATCTACTTTTCACGGATTGGAAAGAGATCCAGGTTCGAATCCTAGTAGAGGGTCATTATTTAATCATGATTAATTATAATCCAGCGTATATCTAGTCAAACAAAACTTATTCTTTATTTTCACTACTTATTAAGGGGTTAGTTACAACCACCCTGGGTGGTTTTTTACAAGATGACATATTTGTTTAAAACAGAAAAAAAGATCGTTTACTTATATAAAATTTAAATATCTAAAATAAAGCATATCGGATTTTTAAAAAAAAATTAAAAGCAGTTTGAAAAATAAATCTACAATATTTTAAAATGATTTTTATTAACAAATGGTTTATTGGAAAAAAAAATCGTATGCTACATTGTAGATAATGTTATCTTAAATATTTATAAAAAATTACAAGTCATTCGGAATTAAATTGTTGCTACAAAGTTGCAGGCTAGTTTGAAAAACATGGTTTCGAAAAAAAACACAATAGAATGGAAAACGTGATTTGAAGGGCCGCACGGCCGAACACCTGCCGTGCTATCTTTGCTCAATCATGTCTCGGTCAATTTTTGGAGTTGTTCCAACCGAGTATTGAAGTATAATTGAATACATTGAACTTTCTAAAAATTAAATAATAAAAAATATTTGTACGGCGAAGAGCATTAATCTTAGCGCATCAACGGTCGATTACTCTGGATTGGACGTGTTCAAAAAATGCCTCTTTCGAAGATTTCACATGGGGCTCTATACCAGCAATCCCAAAGGAGACGATCTCGAAGACGACATCGAAGAATATATGGCGAAATGTGGAGAAATAAAACCTAATGTTCACGAGAACTCATGCATAAGAAGGCAAAAATCTTAAGTCACTCGGTGATGATGTTAATGAATTATGAATTTTAATTAATAATTGAAATCTAATGGAAAATTTACAAATATAGTAGAACCTCGATATAACAGACTGATGCGGTCGAGGGGGTGTCCATTAAAACCGAAAGTACGTTATATAATAAGGTCAGTGAAGTTTCTATAAATGGATTTAAAAAAAGGTATGAGGGATGTATAAAAATTAAATTTCACTTAAAAGTTTTCTACTATCTATATAGAAATAAATAACAAATGCTTAATTCGGAAATACACTTTAATTATTTGTAGGTATGTGTTGCGTACATGCATAAATGGCGGAAGAAGGAAGGAATAGGCACTCTACACAATCCGGATTCTGCTGGCATCTCCAAAGATGTGGATTCTATACTGTTTATAGTCACTATTTCGTCAAAGGTTCCGACCCAGTATAGACGCAAAGTATCGAGATTGTATAATATTGTTAACTGTTGTTCCGTACTGGTTGAATGTCGCCAATCGACTCGTCAGCGGCGTTGTCGGGATGGGAAGGGAAGGGGGGAGGGGGGAAACACAGTGCATTATTTTCGTTCAATAATTAATATTTATACACCAAATAATGTAAACAGTAGGTATAATGTTTGAAAAAATATAAAATTCTATTTATGACGTGTTGACCATGCGCAGAATATTGTTTATAAGCGGGGGGGGGGGGACACGTATTTGAACATGTCATTTTCACATTTTACCGAAAATTTTGTCCGTTATATCGAGGTCTACTATACCATTTATTAATCTAATCTAATTAAGTTAAGCTTTACTAAAACACAAAATATCCAAAAAGCGACAAATTTTATTTAAGCAACATGAAATAACCACAATAATTTTGGATATTTAAAAAAAACAATATTTATCAGACTAGCTTGTGGCTTAATCCTATTAAAAATGTCGGAAGAACGCTGTAGCTTGAAGGCACATACTTATATTTAAACTTTTAGCGCGGCCCTGTTCTGTACCGACCTGTATCCCACTTCCAGCAGTCGGCCCTGTCGTGCAGGTCCTGCATGCCCCCGTACACCCACATGGCGCCCCCCTGCAGCACGGCAGAGTGCTTGTGGCGACCTGGTGGCAGGACTCCACCACCCGCGCTGGAAGACAGTAGATGCCACGACTCCGTATCTATAAACAAAATAATAGTCTCTGATTAATTTTAAAAACTAACAAACTTTGATTAATTTAATGTCGATCGGTTTCGATACTACTGTATTTTCATCAGAACAGACGAACACTAACTGATCCATAAAATCAAATATTCAAATAAATCAACTGTCAAATCAAATAATTGATTATTAATTATATTATATTTTAATTTTCTTACATTTCTAAATTATCTAATCTAAGACCTTTTAATCCCCTTTTTATATTTTAAAAGAGTAACCCGTCTGTAAAGGCTGGTTAAAAAATTCAGAAAAATTATTATTACTCAGGCATATTTAATTGTTATTTTATTCAAATAATATTAAAACTTCGTGCCGTTTTACTGGTTTTTTTTAATTTTCAGTTATTTATCTGAAAGTTTGTTTCAATTTTTGAACTTTTCAAATGAATCTTCAATAGCCGTTAATAAGTAATCATTCAGAGAAAAGTTTGCAACCCTCCAAAACTTTTTGATGGAAAATCGTACTGCCGCGGGTTAAGTACTCGGGGGGGGGGGGGAAACATTTCGGTGATATATATTTTATTTCATAAAAAGCTGAACTGTATTAATCAAAACCTACCTAACCTTCCACATTCATGTGTTACATATGTATTTCTTATCTATGTAATTATATTTCATAAACTAGTATTTATCTCATACTAGGACATAATTTAAGCGTCGATTTTTCAGAATCTGAATTTCTTCCATATCAATTAAATGCTTTTTATGCGCCGTTTTGAAATGCCAAGAAAAATATGTTGTAGTTTTATGTTTGAAAATCGGTCGTAATGGAATAATAATTACCTACCCACAAAACAGCAGCATTATGAAGTTTCAATTTTAAAATTTCTGACAAAAGACTTTTGTGTTTTATTATTTTGAAAAAAAAAAGTACCGCAAGAAAAGTCACATGTTAAATGAAAAAAAATTGATATTTCACTCCAATGAAATGAATCCATTTTTTTACGTGTGACACACGGAAAGACATTGCGACTCACAACAAAAGATAGTACAACAACATAGTGTAGATAAGAGTAGATACGCCAAAAAAATGGCAATGGACAGGCCACATCGTTCGGATGACGGACAATAGTAAAACAAACGCTGTCATTCAGTAGTACCTGAGGAAAATCAAGAGGCTGATAGGCCGCCCTAAAGCCCACTGGACTAATAAAATCATAAAACTCTGCGAATATACGTTTTAGTGAATAACAATGTACAGATTAAAGGGGGAGACACTTGGGGACGCCTTCATCCATATGTGAATAAAAAAAGGTTAATAGTGATTGTATTAGAGTACCTATGTAATTATTTGCAAACTTTTAGTATGCATTTTTTAATACAAACAATACAGATAAACTAAATTTACTGAAAAAATATTTTAGCTGCCACCGGGATTTGAACCAGGATCTCTTCCTATCCGGAGAAGTGCGTCTATCCGATTCCACTACGTCAGCTTTATGTTATTATATGTTGCAGTTATTTCAAATTGATACACCAAACGTTACATTTATTTGAAAGCTATCACCTTTTTCATTGCGAATACCTACTTTGAGAAATAATCGCCAGGAGACACCAGAGATGTATCAATTTTATTTTATTATATTGTATATTATTTAATATTTGTTTCTATTATAAATGTAACTATCCTTATTTTGATAATATAAAAAATCACAGTTCGTAAGTACAGTATATTGGTGCGGTGCTCGGATTAACGGATCAACAAAAAATGATATATATAGAGTTGTCGCATGTTATAGCGATCTCCTTTATTTTTCTATACAACTTTGTTTAAATTTGAATAACATTTAGAACGTACCTATATCTAATGTACCATATTACACATCATAATACAATTTTTTAACATATTTTTAAATAAAATTAGTTAATAAAGTTGTATCAATGTGTCCAAAATTTAATAAAAATGAATTGATAATTCTGGCGTCTGCTATCAGTTTACTCAAAGGTATTTGAGATTCTGTAAAAATAAGGCAGATGGCTCTGTCAAATAATGGAATGATTAAATGTATTAATATCAAAAAGGTAACATGAAAATTGTCGCTAAAAATATTGTCGCTGTAGCATAGTTGGATAATGCATCTTCCTCGGTTAGAAAAGAGATCCAGGTTCGAATCCCGGTGGCGCAACAACAATATTTTTCGATAAAAAAAATGATTTTATATGTATGTCTTTCTAATTAATATATTTAATTCATATTTATAAAATTAGTAATTCAGTTAGCACTGTTAAAGAAGCTGTAGTATATGATGAGAGACTTACCAAAATAAAAAGCCCAGAGGTCATTCAGCGAGCCCTTGAGGTCTTGGTATCCCCCGTAGACCAGCATGGCCCCCTGGTGCACCAGGGCCGTGTGCCCCCGTCGGCCCCGTGGCACGGTGGCTCCTCTTCGAGTAGAAATCTTTCGCCAGTTATTACTCTGAAAACGGAACATGCACTTGCACTTTGAATAATATTCAATTAATTACATAATAAACTACTAAATATTGAAAGAGTATCAGAGCTTGAGGAAAAAAAAACAGAGAAAATATTTAAGTTAAATTGAAGTACTTTCTTTTCTTCAACATTAGAAAAATTGCTTTGTGGCCTCATTTTTTATAAATAATTAGAAAAAATACTTTGTAATAGCAACAACTATTCAGAATGTTATAATCACCTTTTGGAAACAAATCATTCTTTTGATATTAACAAGGCTTTAGAAATTTAAAATACAGCGAAAACAGCTAAATATTATAAATAACCAAATCCTCTTTGCAAATAGTTACCTTTTAAATTTGTTTTCATATTAGTTCTTACTTATTCACCACTTTATAGTTTTGTTTTTATCTATGCTTGTATTTTTAATTTCAGTATACGTTTTTTCCTGAAGAAGATACCATAGGTATCGAAACATGTTGAATTATCAATAAATAGTGGTTTAAACAGAATATTTTGTCCAATTATTTTATTTACCGTACTTTAAACAATTTAATTATTTTTTTCATTGTATGTATATATTATTACACAGCCCGAGTTACGCTTGAAATTTTGCGAGAAATTCTTCCCGGCCGCATATTATCAAATAATGGATAAATAAAAACCAAATTAAAAAAATGTGTTTCATTTCCTAGTTATTCAAAAACAACATCGGCCTGGAACATAATATTCACCTATATTTTTATTCTCGTGTTTTAATAAAAAAAAAATTATACACATCTTCCATTATATTTTATCCTCCGTAAAAATAAAGTATTTTATGGTTTATATTGACAGTAATTATATTTTAACGTCTCTCTAATCGTGGCAAAGTTGAAAATATATGGCGTGATAGGAACAAAAGATGTTTGAAAAAATCTTCATCAAGTAAATCAAATATTTGGAGACAGTCTATGAGAAGCTTAATAATCGATGTGTGTACATAAGAAGTGGAAAGTGAGGACAAAAGAGGAAAAACGTGTAGATAAGTCAGTTAATTTCGCTGTTAATGTAAATCGCTTTTAATTTACATTTTAAAAGCTCTTTTTCATAAAATAACATTATTATTAATTATATTTATATTATATTAAGACGTAAGAGTGAATATTGTTGTAACTAAGATTGTAATTGCTGAAGCCCCCATCTCCTAGTCTCACGCCTGTTAGTGTTTGTCGCAGTGTTTATGGTGTGCGTGTGTGAGTATTTACGTTTTGTCTAGAGGTATAGAAATGAAAGAGCACTTACAAAGATTGGCATTTATTAATGGATGAATTATACATAGGCGGGATGTCGCTGAAAGGAAGGCCTGCGGAGAAGTGGTCGCTAAATCCTAGGGCAGTGTCTGTCATGTTGTATGGTGTCTGCTGATTGGTTGATTGGGTTTCGGTCCTATATGATTATTAAGTGAGTCCATACACGGCCATGTCTGTGGGGCGCGTACGGGGTCACGACAGAGTCAAAAATGTTATTATCACAGCAATTACTCTTTTAACGTCAACCTTTCAGTCAGCCACATTGAACTGTTGATTATATAGTTATATTCAATACAACCATTTTTAAACTAACTAACTTACCATCACTCGGTTTCCCCGTGGAGGTAGGGCAGAGAGAATAGAGCACCACATTATTCTGTCCTGACACAATTCTCGCCTCATCCACATTCATAGATCTTCTCATAAAAGTTCGTCGATTATTGAGGCTTTTAACAGGTCTATCTTTCAATATCTGGTTTACCTGATCGAGTTTTCCGTGAGCGTTCTCTATTTCTGGTGCCATCAACACTTGCGTCATATATATTTCTTATCATTCTCTTCTCATTCACATGACCAATCCACCTAATTGATCATTTCTTAATATTACTCACTATGCTAAGATCAAGATAAACTAAAAATTTTAAAATATGTCTCCTCATTATTTCCTGAAATAAGATAGTAAATTTAAAAAAGTAAATCAGTAGGATATTAATAAACATCTCGCAGAATGAGAAGACTGACCTTGATGTCATAGACCCACAGGGGCGTCTCAGTGCCCGAGAAGCCTACCTCCCCGCCGAACACGTAGATGGAGCCCGCGTGGCCCACCGCGCTGTGCTCCTGCAGGCTGGGAGGCTTTTCTCCCGAAGGCTTTAGCTGCTCCCAACGGCCCTCGCCTGAGGACAAAACCACAAGAACCCAAATCAAAATAAATTTTCCTTAAGTACTATGATACCGGTTTATCTGAACGTAAATTGTCCCACAGGGAAAATATTGTAACTTAATTAAAGAACTTCACTTAATCTATTTTCGTCCGCCATCTTTTAACACGCTATCATCATCATAAGTAGTGACGAGCTTAAAATAACGAACCTTGAGTCAATCACTGATGTATTTGAGTCACACTCACTATCAGTGATTGAATATCTGGGAATATCGTGATTTGTTTATTTATTTTATTTATATTTGGTTGTGAACCGTGATTCGGCGCATCTGGATATGAAACAAAGATATTCATGAAGGAATTACGTTATAATTCATGATAAACGCCATCTAGTAGATTCAGCCAAAACACATTCGACTCGAAATATTGAGAATTTGACCCGAAAAATAAACACACATTTTTTTAAGGGTTTTTATCCTCTTTGTGGGGATATTAAATATAATAATTATATATGCTATAATATGTTTTTTACGCAAATAAATTAAAAATAAATATTAGTAACACGCTCAAAATTATGTTTTTTTATAAATTTATTTTGTGTATTGTGATATCATGCGGCGCACGTGTATTAGTAATGAAACTGTAATCACAGTCACAGTTTACAATCACTGATATTATCAAATATCAATCACAATCACACCAGTGAGTCAAAAGTAGCATTTTTTTCATTACTAATCATAAGCCCGAAAATACAAAATGAGTCATAGCTGCCAGCAAAATAATTATCTACTGGTTCCTCTTCGATATAGGCTTTGCTGACTAAAGCCTTATTAGCTGGTTCCTGATCATCCAAGCACTGTATATGACCTAACCAGTGTCGTGTTATTCATTTTTTCTTCTCTAGGTATTAATAATACCCGTTAATTGGACTAAACATTCTATGAAAAAAAAAATTATCTAATAATTTTTAAGGGCCCTTCCGTCTTGCTATCTCAGACCCCAAGTTTGGGAAGCACGTGTGCAGGATTAATCAGTCTTGCAAGGTATACACTTGATCTTCTTGACTGAAATTTTTTTGACATGTGCTCATCGACTAGCGATCCTCTAGATGATTCCAACTTCAACTTGATTTCTTTCACATTCTTGATGTAATCTCTCCCTCTCGGTGTATACCCTTAGGGTTGAGGGTTGAGGATTGTGACCTTCTCGGGTCATCTCCTCGACAAAAACTCTCGAGATTTGCTAACAAGGTAATGCTCAGTGTAATGTGACTATTTTATTTGATCGATCCACCGACCGCTTAGGGGATGTTTCAAGCTATCTGGCACTTTTCCCACCGTAACGAGCTTAACCGAACAATTAATCTTAATCTTATCACAGATTACAAAATCGAATTGTAGCAAGATTAATCGGTATCAAGTCATTCGGTATAATCCGTAACAAAACAATTTATTCGATACGTATTATTAGCCTCTGCGCTCGGCGATGTCAGGGATTTAGATATACCTAATTATAATTAAAAAAATTGGGCAAAATGATATAATTTATAATAATAATTTTCCTTAATAGGTACTTACTTACATTTAAAATTTCTTCACTAGAGTTCTTATGGGCAATACCTATCTATTATTAATTGTGAAGTTGTAATTATTTAGAACATAGGTCTGTGATATTGATATACACAGGTGGCCCAAAAAAAGTGAGAACATCTGGTAACACATTAGTTATTTCAAAACATAATATAATTAATTATAATGCTTAATGTAATTTTTTTTTGCACAATATTTAGCTAATCAAAAATTCAAAAAACAACCCATATTGCATAATCTACTGGGTTCATATCTGAACTGTTCGGTGGCCACATGCCTGGCTAAATTAACATTCTCACGATGAATAAAGTTGATTGTATTTCTGGCCGTGTGAGATGGAGCTCCGTCCTGCCGTAATGTCTAGCTATACTCCAGGCTTTGTTTTGAAAGTCTTTGATCATTTTCGATCAATTCGAAATTTTTTAATCAGAATACGATTTTCTGCAATGATTTTTGTCATTCTGGGCGACAATTTGAAAAAAACAAATATAACCAATGGAAAAATTAATAATCAAAGATGGCGACCGAAAATTGTCGAAACAAAAGGTAATATAGGTAAATAGGTAAGTAAGTAAATTAGTAAATTATTTAAGCTATTGTTGATATAGTTAAACTAATTTTGATGCAATTATATCACATTTTACGAAATATTCTCACCTTTTTTTGGCCATCCTGTAAATATATATATATATTTTTATATATATTTATTTATATAGAGATCCAGGTTCGAATCCAATATTTTAACAAATTTATCGAATATATTTTTAATTAATACATTTAATTTGTATTTAAAATACTTATTCTACTCATAATTAATCCGATACGTGAGTTTGCCACCATTTTAATATATTTTAAGATATGCAAGATATGTCAGATTGTCATTATTTAATTGTGTTTTAAGATAAGCAAGATATGTCAGATTGTAACAATTTAAATATAAGCAAGATACGTCAGTTTGTCACTATTTAATTGTGTTTTAAGATAAGCAAGATATGTCAGATTGTAACCATTTAAATATAAGCAAAATACGTCCGTTTGTCACTATTTAATTGTGTTTTAAGATAAGCAAGATATGTTAATTTGCCAACATTTTAATCTATTTTAAGGTAACCTACGTTCGTTTGTATTTGTATATTAGCAAGATAAATTCGTACGTCAAATATTTATTTTATACAATAAGCAAGACAAAATACTCAGTAATCTCAATAAATAGAGGGTGAGAAGTCGAGGTCCGAAAGAGTATTGATGTGGTCAAGTCTAGTATATCAAAAATGACCAAAATTTGGATGAACCGCTTCGAGATGGCGTCGTATTGGTGACGTAACTAGGCCAGCCAATGCGGTACCCAAAAGGTCCGCGCCCCACATTACTTCTGATGTAATTCTGATATAATACATTTCAATCATTTACTTAAATGGAAATAAATTTTTAGAAATATTTTTCACGTGAATTGTGAATACATTATGGATGTATATAGTAATACCCTACTAACATATACTTTAGAGACTAGGCAAGTAACACAGACTACCAAATATATAGACATGAACTAACGTAAGTTTCAATATTTGCATTTTTGTATCACCCACGTGATTACTTTTGTACAACTTACGTAATCAAATAACTCCGCGACTTTTTTTAAATATATGACTCGATTGGAACGAAAATTTAAACGCTGACAATATAATATGCATTAATGTAAAAAAAAAAGTCTTGTTTACACAAAGAATTAATTTTTGTAGAGTAAATACTTTTACAATTGCATAAATGTATTATAATGTATTGGATTTATGTTTCCACAAAGAATATGTGTAGAATGCTCCCCATCCCGCAACTAATCTTACAAACCCCTCTCCCATATGTACACTTTATTTCATATCTATTCATTTACTGGTCTGTGTTTGTAGATTAATCTGAATTACAGTAAACATTGAATACTTCTTAGGGCAGGTTATGTGATCAGTGGTAAATTTTTACCATGGTAAGTTTTTACTGTAGTTTTACCATCGCCCGTAATAAAAATCGATTTCGGTTTGTTGGTACGTCAAATTTACTACTATCAAACACAATCTCGCCTCTCAGTGTGGCAAGACGAATAATCATGAAACATGCTTTATTTGTGGCTTTATTCGCCCCTACGTTCGAGACCTGTCACTTCGGTAGTAAAAAAATTTTCGGATTATGTGCTAATGTATGTGAAACAACGAGATCATAAATATTGAATGATTAATTGTCGTATACTGCAACTTTCAAAGTATCAATGTGACAGATGACTTTTGAAACAGCTGTGAAGAGTCCGCCATATTTAACAATCAATTCACATTTTTACTATCGGATATCGGAGAGTAAAATTAGTTTACTACTGGATGTACTTTCGTGAAGTGAATATTCTTTTACCAACGATCAAACAACCCATTTTCGCAAAATAATTTACTTTAGTAGCTTTTTTCATCACAGAATAATGTTACTACTGATCACACAACCCGGCTACCCCCAAAAATACTATAAAATACTACCCCCAAAACTACTATCAGAACAATTTAGAGAAATTAGCGTTATCAAACTTTCAAAATCGTGTAATTTTGGCATTTCTTCGTTCAAGATTCCTTTACTTGCCAGATAAATGCTCCAGATATCAAGGAGAGGTTTCCATTCTGTTTGTTAGTGTTATTTTATGTAAATGGTTTTACAAAGCTGACTGAGCAACGCCAATGTATAACGACAGAGGCAAAATGTCGGAGAAAATTAGTCGAATACGTACAGTAAATTTATGGTCTGAAGAACCATCGATTAATGAAATGTATTAAAAGTAATTATTGTTAGCTTATCTTATTACTTTATTCTTCGTTTTTAACGACTTCGTGGGACTTTGATCATTAGAAACCTTATTAATCTAGCTTATTTTTGATTATTAATGGTTACTAATGGCAATTTGACAATAAAAATCTGGATTTTTCAATACTTTTAACATATCATGAGATATCCTGCATCTCATCATTCAAGGCAAAATTGTGAGCAGCAAAGACCCTGTAAGACGAACGAAATCCTGAATGAAAAATCTAAGTCTTTTTTTTTATTTTCGTACCTTATCACTGCGGCCTGGAAAAGCTGGTTATTGGGTGTTGGCGGAAAGGAAACTGAGTAAAGATCACACGAACAGAACATCATTTATTTGTATTGATTTTCTGTTTTGCATAGTGTTTCAATCACGGGATAGCGAGAGTATTTTACTTATTTATTATGTTATTAGAATTCTTTTATAACCCTGTTTAATTCATTCCTAATATTTATGGTTTAGATAAAAAGTCGAAAAATATTGTTTTTGCGCTACCGAAATTCGAACAGGGATCTCTATTTCCAATCCGGGGAAGTACACTACCAATTGTGTTATAGCGCCAGTATTTTTCATGACAAATTTTCGAACCTATATATTACACGTTTTCAAATTAATACATCTGTCGTTCCTTTATTTTGAAAGCCATCTACATTGCTTTTACGGAATCACAAATACCTTTGAGTAAACCGACTGCAGACGCCAGAATTATCAATTCATTTTTATTAAATTTTGAATATTATTAAATTTAGGTTCGAATCTCGGTAGCGTAAAAACAATATTTTTCGTATATTGATTTTATATTTATAATTAATACATTAAATTAGTATTTAAATACTTTTCTGAATATCTCATCAAATGTCGGAGATATTAAAGTTTTCGGATTTTTATCGTTTTAAAAGATTATCTTTCTTTATTCATCCAAACTATAGACACTGAACAAGTGTAATATTTTTTGTTTAAAAAACTGACTAATATCGCTTGATGTTTTAAATTTGCATAAAATCAGTCGAATTTTCCACGACTTTACGCGCCTTGTTACTTCGATTGGCACCACTGAATATCCTGGTTTATAATAATATGCATGTGTGTGTGTGAGTATTGCCGCCCTTTTTTCGGAAGGCTAAAAAGACGGTAACTGACAGGCGTCATTATTATTACATCCCGTGCTTCAACCAGTCCGGCGGTCCAAAAACCACCAGTGCGCGCTTCGGTCGGTCGAAATCAATAAGACAACCCAGCTAAAAGAACAACAGCAAAAATAAAAAGGTTAGTGCAATTCATATATCATATGTGTGTTTAGTGTTAATCGGGAACCAGCTATCAAAGGCATTTATCATTAATCATTGCCATTTATCATTAATAAATGTCTATGTCCCATCGCGAGTATCACGATCGCAACATCTCTTCTATTATATTATATTATGCTCTCTTATAGTGAGAATGTGCCGAGCTTACAATGATTTGTTCATTAACATTAATATATTTTCTGTTTCATTAAAACCTAATTAACAATATTCTTCGATATACAACATGTAAATGATTTTTCCTTTTGTTTAGATGTTCATAACTTTTTTTATATATTACTATATTTTTTTCTGTCGTTTTCTTCTCCATGTTAGGATATAAGTTATTTGTCATCATTTATTTTTTCTATGTCCATTGCCAACAATGTAATTATATCTATTAGACTTTATTGACATACATTATTTTGTTGTAACAGAAGTGAATATAAAATATAATAATATAATATGATAAACTTATTACAATTATGTACTATGTAGTTTATTATATGGAATGGAGCAAAACTCCACCTCCGATATATACAGCATTATCCAGGATAGTTTTCTGGACTTTTGTTTGACTATTTTATTGTGATCATTGAGTCCATATTTGTGTAATTTTATTGGATGTGAACGATTCCCAGTTAGTGTTAAGTGTGTTGTAAAGTTTCGAAGCTAAAAACATGAAGAAACGTTAATAGAATGTCGTTGTTGCTCTCGGAACTGGTGTGTAGATGTTCGTTCGTTGTCTTGTGTTGTAACCATGGTTTATTGCTTGGGGTGAGTTGTTGTTAGCTTGGAAATATTGGACGAGTCTCAACATATTGATATGTCTTACGTCTAGGATGTATTTTCTTCATTCTTAACTCTATTAATTTAGTTTATTTTGAGCATTCTTCAATAGATCCACATCTCAAATGCTTAAAGATGCCTAATTATTTCTTTGGTAAGTGTCCACATTTCCATTCCATAAAATTATACCGAGAACACCTGCCTTGGGAAGTCCACAGCCTAACTAACCAGATAACCAGACAAGCACTAGAAGAAGAAGAAGAAGAAGATGGAACATGAAAGTTCATGACCGTAGTCTGGACCACCAGGTGGCTTACCTACTTCTTTCAGATCTGTTTTTATTAGACAGCTTCAGGTTTATATAAACTTCTGTCATTCCACATAGTTCTCATATGTTTACGTTGGTCGTTTGGTATTGTCTAGCCAGCTGTCTCTGTTATACTGTTTCATTAACTAACTTTTTAAGTGGGCGGAGGAAATCAGCCATTCGCACAACATTTCAAGTTATGTGTTGTATCAACATTTCTATTATAACTAGAATTTAATTTGTTTTATTTGCATGATATTATGTAATGAAAATTTAATATTTATCTATTTTTAATGCTTGGTTTTAGTAATAACCTATTTTAAATTATATGTTGTATCGACGTACACGCTTCAGGGCTTCAACTGCTATTTAAAAAAAAGTTTTGTGTGAAAAACCCAATAATTTATGATAAAAAATTTTTTTTTTGGGGATCGACAATTTCTATGTCAGTCGTAGTCAAAAAAACAAACAAATCTTATTACTTTACGTCATATATATACAGGGTGTAATATTTTGTGGGTGGATACCTAACTAAATTACAAGTCGAAAATGTTTAAGGAATATATGGAAATTCTGTACTGTTAAGGAAAATATTATTATTGAAATTTTTACAAAATCATATTAAGCTACGTACTTCGAAATAAATATTTGCAAAATTGTTCAATAATTAATCTATATCTTTGCTTCTTAAATAATAGTCTAGCCGCTCAAAATTCGATAACCTTTAATATTTTGTATTCAATATATAATTTTTAATTAATAAAATATTTACGATTTTTTTGACTTGGTTGAGATTAGGCACTTGAACGTGAACATTTTCGACTCATAATTTAGTCAGGTGTCCACCCATTAAGTATTGTGGACTAGGTCTGTTACACCTGTATATATATATAATAGTTTGGTTTTCCGTTAAATTAAATTAAAACTAATTAATTTAAAATTAGTTAAATTAAATGCAATCTCCAGTTTATTTATTTCATTATTCATATTTAATGTAATAACTTGTGGTATGGCATTTTATTAATTAGTAATAATAAAACTTTTAATGCAACCAACTAAATTTAACTACCAGAGCTATTCCAATTAACATGACATTTCATTACGGTTCGGACCATTAAAGCTAGCTTCCCATAATCCTTGTAACACTCGTCACTAATGTAGAATAGAACTATCAACTTGAACATTGCAGATTTAAAAAACTGAATCTCAAAATAATCAGCAAAAACAATAACCAATTTTTAGATATTCAGACAAAGAAATAAACGTTCTTAGAAACATTAAAATGTTAAAGGGTTTTTCGAGTATTTTTTTTAGGAGTTTTTACCCTTCCATTTCATGTAGGTGTGGATAATATTAAATACTAAAGATGTTCGTATTATAGACAGGAAGTATCTAGGTTGTAAAAATATCAAAATGGTTAAAACTAACATATTTGCAGAAGTAGATTAAGCGGTTTAGATACACTAAAACTGCGTTACATGTTTAACACGTGAATCATGTATCATCCCTGCATAGATTATGTATTACTAGTTCGAAAAAAATATTCATAAACTCAGTTAAAAATAAATGTGAAAATATATTTTTTTTAATCTCCCCGGTAAGGGAACCGAACCTCGATCTCTCGCGTCACAGGCGAAAATACATACCACTATACTGCCGAGGAATATACGCTGTGACAATAATAGTTTATATAAATAAATATAATAGGCTCTTCATATATTGGTTTGTTACAAATTAAATTAAGTTACATTTTTATAAAAGAAATTTAATATTATTATCATTAAAATTTAAGTTAAAAATATATAAATATAAAATATAATAAAAGCATTAAAGACGATTTGGATCTGCAGCCAACTTGGGGCGTAGTTAAGATCTTGCTTAGTATGTGAGAGACACCGGGATCGTTGCCCGGCGCCTACAAATAAAATTATTTTAGTGCAATTCATGAATCTCAAATTCTCTTGTGAGAGTACAACCAGGAAAAAAAGAGAAGAAGGCTGTAAACTTAGTTATCAGTTTTAAACTACGTACAGAAAAAATTAGCAAAGAATTTGTAAATTTTTGATTAAAACCAGGTTATCTAGCATGAATAACGGTACGTTCGCGTCACAGTGAAGAAACGTTAGCCACGAAGTTGGCAGCATTAAGGGGTTTACAAACAAGCCATCAGCACGATCTCCCCACCCTTCTCGTAAGGGATGCTCTCGAGTGTCTAATACAGCCTCGGCGTTCTCCGTGACGTCGAGCACCGTCCAAGTCAGCACGGAGTGGAGTCACTTGAACGATTTTCTTTCACGCCGTTTTGAAAATATTATCATGAAACCTCATCTTTTCACACTGGAAGAGCGGTGAGGCGTTTTGAAAATGTGCCTACTCCGTATTCATCAATAAAATGGTTTTCTTTGATTCATGTTACTTACTTACTTACCATCACGCCGTTTTCCCACGGAGGTAGGCGGAGAGGATAGAGCGCCACACTCTTCTGACCTGACAGACAATTCTCGCCTCATCCACATTCATACATCTTCTCACACAAGCTCGTCGATTATTGAGGTTTCTAACAGGACTATCTTCCAATATCTGATTTGCCTGGTGCTATAAGCCTCGAAATTTAACTGTGTCGAATTTACTTAGCGTTGTATAATAATAAAAATATAATTATCTCATATTTTAAAGTAGAAACTCAAACTGCAGCCTTTTATATTTATCCTGATTTTAACTTACAATTTTTATTGTCATTCTGACATTTTTTTTACATTTTTTTTTCTTTTTCACAATTCCCTGTCCTACTTCTAATTTTGCCCAACAACGTGCCTAATGTTATTAAAATTATCTTACTACTTACGTAAGTAGTTTGTTTTAAATGCAACTGGCAGAAAGACTTTTCAATATTTCCACCCCACGTAGAACGTTACGCGCTAAGGTGCGCCCTTCATCTCTAATCCACTACCCAAACAACATGTCAATTGTTTTTTCGCATAGTTTTTATAAAGAATTACTACTTACTACAACATTAAAGTTACGCAGTGGCGTGTGGTACACTTTTTATCTGGTGAAATTATCTTAAAAGCGATAAAAATACGTTCTAAATATATTAATTAGAAAAATATACATATAAAATCAATTTTTTCGAAAAATATTGTTGTTGCGCCACCATGATTCGAACCTGGATCTCTTTCCTAACCGTGGAAGGTGCATTATCCAACTATGTTACAGCGACAATACTTTTAGCTACAATTTTCGAACCTATATGTTACCTTTTTGATATTAATACATTTAATCGTTCCATTATTTGAAAGAGCCATCTATCTTATTTTTACGGAATCTCAAATATCTTTGAGTAATCTGATACCAGACGCTAGAATTATCAATTTATTTTTATTAAATTTTGAACACATTGATACAACTTTATTATTAGGAGAACACATTCTTATTGTGAAGTTGTAATTAATAATAATTAATTAATTGATTAATTGTCTGAATAATTACAGCTTCGCAATAAGAATGTGATCTCCTAAAACTACATTCACCAAATAATGAGCAAGACAAATACAGAAACCTGTAGACATCTTCTAGATTGGTCCAGGATAAAGACTCATGGTGAGATTGCACCGTCAGAATCACAGTTTTTTAATATGAAAGAAGTTATAATTGTTTTTAATAATAGTAGGTTTATTCCAGCGTGGTCGGGTTGCAAGACCCAATTCGCAATATGTATTTTTTTGTTATCTGGGTACCGTGCTCTTCTATCAATCATGTCAAAATGAAGACATTTATTACTATACAAACAGTAATCGTATACATTTAGACATTATATGATGTAATAATATGAAATATGTTTTATTATAGCCAATATTAGCGAAATCTCAATCGGCATTAGCTAATATCATCAATATTAGCAAAATTACTATAATAAGACAAAACACTCTGTTTAAACCACTATTTATTGATAATTCAACATGTTTCGATACCTGCGGTATCTTCTTCAGGAAACAATGTATACTAAAATTAAAAATACAAGTATTAATAAAAACAAAACTTTAAAAGTATAAATGGTGGGTCACTAATTTAGAACTACTGTGAAAGCAAATTTAAAATGTGACTTTGCAAAAATTTATTTATGTAATGTTTAAATTAATTTATTCAAATGTAAACCCCTTGTTAATGTCAAAAAATGGTTTATTTCCAAAAAGTGATTAGCGAATTTATACTAGTTGTTGCTATTTAGGCATTTCAAGTTCTCCTTAATTCTAATATCATAATTGAGTATTGCATTAAATACTCAATCTTGTCAAAATAAAGATATTTATTATCATAAAGACAATGATCGTATACATATAATTTTATACATTTAGATTTTATATGATGTAATAATATAAAATATGTATTACCATAGCTAATAGAGTATTGCACTAAACTCTCAATCCTATCGAAATAAAGACAGTAATATTATAATTTAACAATGAGCGTATTTATATAATTTTCGATCGGTGACATTTATATGACGTAATACTATCAAATATGAATTATTATGAAAAATTGAGTATTGGCACTAACCTATCAATCTTGTAGAAATAAATATAATAATATTATATTAAAACAATGAGCATATTTGTATAATTTTCGATCGGTGACATTTGTATGACGTAATATATTAATATAATAAATGTATTATTATTACTAATGGAGTATAACACATTAAATCCTGTCGATAGTTATATTGTTGTTAGAATAATGATCGTATCTGTATAATTTTAGACCGATGATCTTTATATGATGCATATATAAATTACTGACATAAAATAAATTCAGTATTTATGTAGAACGCTTTGAATGTTCATTCATTTTCGAGCTTCCACATAAATAAGGCTTCACTTCCACAGAACGTCGTGTATACGGAGCGAGGTTGTGGTGTGGGGCAAAGAAGGGATATTTAGTCAGCACCCCGTACAAACATTTCCAACGCTATAAAGGAAAGGGAAGCGGAAATAACCCACGGAAATCTGGCGGAAAACCCGCGAAGGGCTTCCGTTTTCACTGCGTTCAAGTCGAACATTTTCGCAATGGTATAAATAATAACACAAACAAACGAACAATTAATTTAAATTGTATTCGCATTGTCTGACTGTGAGATCTGTTGAAAGAATATTAAATCTGAAAAGTCAGCATGCTAATAATATGATCACATCGCATAATGTAATCCTTTCCTGCGCATACCAAAGAAATAAATATTTATAAATAAAATAGAATAATGATATATATAATATTTTATTATTATAATTTATATACCGATCATGCAAATACCGCAATGAGAAATTAACAGAAATTGACTTTTTCGACATTAGCCTTACTACGTTTAAAGGGTTCTTTTTATGAACCACCACAATCTCAATTCTACCTATAAACACATCTTGCTCTCCCTTTACCGCAACAATAGTTGCAACCTCCCCATTCTTTTTCCCACCTTTTTTCTTTTTCTTTATCTTCTGCACCTAAACATTTCAGTGGATTTTCGTAAATAGTATCACATGTTAAATATTTATTATGTATTTTAGGTGAACACATTCTTATTGTGAAGTTGTAATTATTCAGAACAGACGGTCTGTGAAATGAAATGAAATGAAAGTGAAAAAATGATGGAACGATTAAATGTATTAATATCAAAAAGGTAACATATAGGGTCGAAAATTGTCGCTAAAAATAATGTCGCTGTAGCTTAGTTGGATAAAGCACCTTCCCCGGTTAGGAAAGAGATCCAGGTTCGAATCCCGGTGGCGCAACAACAATATTTTTCGATAAAATTGATTTTATATGTATATCTTTATAATTAATATATTTAATTCATATTTAATTTATTATGTAAGTTATATTAAGTTTATACTGTCAAAATCCCTTAATAAAATAAAACTAGAATTAAAATAATATATATTAATGTATAAGAACGTAGTTACGGGGATTTAGCATCTAATAAGAAAAAATATTTATAACTAGTGTCCCAATAACTGTCTTACTTGATACTACGCCTTCATCCGAAAGCACCCTCTTATTCGAAAATATTAATAATTAAAAATTTATTACGCATTCAAAAATAACAGACGCCCTAAACCCACTCTCCCTCCCACACCCACTCTCCCTCCTGAATCTATACTCTCCCCCAGATTAATTTTTAAACTGAAACATAAGCACTGAAAATCTGAAGCACAACTACGAGGGTAAATCAAAAACTATGTACTTTTTTCATTGTACAATTTATTTACACAGACTTTACGGAAGCCAAGCTCGTCGTGGATGAATGACGTTCAAAAAAGACGCTACCTCACCGATGGTAACCTCTCTCTTCGTGCGTCACACTCGTCCGGCCAAACTTCACGAACCACAAAAAAAAACCCTATTACGTGATAAAGCACTGTCCCCGTATTGTGTAAAAAATCTACGATGAAATTCAACCCATTTCACACCAGAGAAATCGGATCAATGCTCGCTGTTCCCTCTTGATACAAACTACTGGCGGTGCGTACACGTTTACATTATAATAGCCGGAAAGCAAATAACGCGATCGGGATCAAATTTTACACACGTGACCGCAGTCGTACCAACCCTAAGCACGCATGCGCAGAAGGCAGAATGATAACCTTAAAGGTGTGTTATGGCGGAAGTGTAGATTGATGTTCGTATGAAATATTTGCTTCTATCCATACAACTTCTTCTGCAATATTCATTTAAATGAATTCGATATGTGAAATATTGACATGGTACCATACCACTAATGGTACCTAAAAATATGAATTAATCCAAGAGATTAAATAAATGAAACAATGTTAAAGTCAACAAGATGAAATATTTGCATAAATATTAAAAGGCTGTTGTTATTTAAACGTAATAAAAAATATAAAAAATCACATTACACCACAAAATAACTGCTGTATCAATAAATGATAAAATATTTTTGATGGAATCCAAGCGTTATATTATACAAACCTAAGGTAGTAAAACGGTTCCACAATCTATTAACGGCGCCATTTATACGATCATCTGTCTACGCAGAGCCATCGTAGAGCTTTCCCGTCGTAGCCAGCGCCTCTGTATAAAGAGCTCAGATTTCGTAACCGGATCGCTGTCACCGCTATGCACAATAGTTATCGTCTTATCAGTGCTTCCATTTCTCTTCAACAGCGTTTATAATAACTAAGTATAATAACTAACTATAATAATAAAGTTGTATCAATGTGTCCAATATTTAATAAAAATGAATTGATAATTCTGGCGTCTGCTAACAATTCACTCAAAGATATTTGAGATTCTGTAAAAATAACGTAGATGGCTCTTTCAAATAATGGAACGATTAAATGTATTAATATCAAAAAGGTAACATATAGGTTCGAAAATTGTCGCTAAAAGTATTGTCGCTGTAGCATAGTTGGATAATGCACCTTCCCCGGTTAGAAAAGAGATCCAGGTTCGAATCTCGGTGGCGCAACAAGAATATGTTTCGATAAAATTGATTTTATATGTATATCTTTCTAATTAATATATTTAATTCATATTTATAATAACTAATATACATTTATATTTTTGTGTTATAACTATTCGCAAGGAATGTGCTGCATTTTATATTCGTAAAACGGGTAGAAATTTGTAAAGGAGCATTTGAGATGTTTGAACAATAGTGGGTTTTCAGAATTTTCTAATCATTTGATTGCAAATGGTCATGGTTTTGATAAAAAATTGGGATTGTCAATTTTGCATGTAAACGGTGTTGGTCACAAATTATATAATTTGGAATCGTCGGAGATAAATAGAGCGTGTAAAACTAATCAAAAAATTATTAACAACCAACTAAATTTAACTACGAGTCCCATTCTAAAAATTATTCGAGTAAATTTGTATTAAGTTACAATTTGAGTTAGGTACTAAAATTATTTTTTAAATAATTGTTTTATTTTTTAAAAATAGATTCTGATAAAGAAACAATAATATATGTTTTTAGTTAGTATTCACATCCTGAAGAAGAAAATGGTATTTTTCGAAATCGGTAGATGTATTTAAACTCTATAAGTGGTTAATAAAACAATGTTAACAAATAAAAATATGAATTTTAACCACAAAGTTAATTTTGCTAATTTCAAAAGTATTCAAAAGTAAAAATATAGTCATCCAACCATATTCTCCGAACAACTTGCCCTCTTCCTACGTGGACCAAATATTGCATACATCGTTACTCTTTAGAGCCTGCATAAAGGAAACCTCCTATACCCATCTTTCAACCCCCTATTTTAAATTATTACTAAATCTGAATCTCGGGCAGCGCCGGATACGGACCACTAGTCCATAAATTATTTAATGCATAAATCAAATAATATGTCATCTGTCTGCAAGTTTTCAGGAGAGGGGAAATTTTTTTTTTTTCAATATTCATGATTGTTTTATTAGCTAACTAAAAGTAATTAGCGAATCAAATTTTAACAGATACATAAATGGAATTATCTATTTTAAATAGACTGAAAAGTTACACACATTTATCTAGTGACTTCCAACTCGTGAAATTCTTGGGAAAATATTAATTTGTGTTAGACAGAACCGTTTATTTTGAATAAAAGGCATTTTTCTGTAGAAAGGTTTTTGTATTATTAAGCCATCGAATAAGAGTATACCAATGTATATCAACAATTAAAAAGTAAACAAGAAAAAAACAGAATCAATGACATGAACTAAACTTTTTTCTACACACACGTTGGGTTATTACCACTACTAGTTTCGAAAGGTGCAGTCCCTCTAATCATCAGATGATAACCAAACTAAATACTAATTTATTCAGGTAATGGGGCGGAGCATGGGAAGAGGGGGAAGGTTTCGGTCGTTAACGGGAATATGAACAGTAAAGGTGATGTGTTAGGGAATGTTATGTTGTTAATTAGTGTTTTCTCCGAATTTAAATTCTTTTGTATTTCTAATTCTAAATTATTCATTATTAATCCTTTATAAGGTACCGAGTGGAGAAGTTTTAGTTTGTGAGTGGTTTGTTTCAATTATATAGTTAGCGAATTCAGAGAAGTTGTTATTTTTTATGCAGCGACGATGTTCTTTTATTCTTGTATAAAGATTTGTCGCGGTTTGATCAATACAATTTTTATCGCAATCTATCACAAGTTATTTCATATATTCCACTTTTTGCTAATATATAAATTTTTGTTTTTATATTGAGTAGAATTTTGCCGATGCTATTGGTGTGAAACACAGGTATTATATGCAAATGAAAATTATCAGTAATTTTACAGGAAATTCGACCAGTATACAATATTTTCTTATTATGTATTTGACCATTTTGGTCACCAAAAAAAATTTGATTTCATTATGAAAGTGAGAAGTTCGTTAAAATACTTCACACCCACTGCGTATACAGAGAAGCATTTTTATTTTCAATTTTCATTGGGCCTTATTTGTTTAATTATACTACTGAGTAAGGTACATATTAAATTGCAAATGATTGATTCAATTTCATTAAATTTCCCCAGACCAGCACGTACACATATAAAACTAGAATACTCCTAAATAAGATAGGCCGGCTCACCCGAAAACTGACAAGATTGAACAATATATTTTCATTTCAGTGACGCGCTCACTCATCCATTTAAATTTAGTAGACCTTTATTACACAATGCCGAACACATGGACCTGTATTGTTACCTTTATTTCCTTCTTTTCGGGGCTCCGCGCCGCCTTCGGTGTCGCAGTACACGGCTGCTGACGGATGGGGTAATTTCTGCTCCGCGAGATTATTTGTTACAACCGCAACCCTTGTAAATACGACCCCTAGAAAGAAACTAATTTCCAACGACGAAAGTTTTTCTTGGGCGAGTTTTCTTCAAAGTTTGCGTAATTTTCTCACACTGGGAAAGTATTGGACGTAAATTATTCCGAATGTTGCTTCGGTAGTTTGAAGATTTATTTAGAAATTCTAAAACGTGAAGTGGTTATTTAGTGATAAAACAATCAATTATTTAAATAAATAAAATACAGTATGTAATAAATTATGTATATAACGTGTTAAAATTGACATATTGGTGATCTCGAAAAATAATATTATTTGAAATTTTTCCAAAATTAGACACATATTCTTTTAACATTTTCGACTCGTAATTTAGTCAAGTATCCACCCATAAAATATTGTGGACATGGTATGTTACACTCTGTATATACACCCAGTGGCGTGCAGTAAGCACAAACGTAGGTTATGCTGTTACCGACGATGCTAACTAATCACATATACAATAGGTAGCTACACTAGAACAATTCTATCAATTTCAAATTAGAATATAATTTTAAATATGAATTAAATATATTAGTTAGAAAGATATACATATAAAATCAATTTTATCGAAAAATATTGTTGTTGCGCCACAAGGGATTCGAACCTGGATCTCTTTCCTAACCGGGGAAGGTGCATTATCCAACTATGCTACAGCGACAATATTTTTAACGACTATTTTCGAGCCCATATGTTACCTTTTTGATATTAATACATTTAATCATTCCATAATTTGAAAGAGCCATCTACCTTATTTTTACAGAATCTCAAATACCTTTGAGTAAACTGATAGCAGACGCCAGAATTATCAATTAATTTTTATTGAATTTTGGACACATTGATACAACTTTATTATTATAGTTAGTTATTATACTTAGTTATTATAAACACTGTTGAAGAGAAATGGAAGCACTGATAAGACGATAACTATTGCGCATAGCGGTGAGAGCGATCCGGTTACGAAATCTGAGCTCTTTATACAGAGGCGCTGTACTTTACTTACTTTACTTTAATATAATTGTTAATTTATTACTTTAAAACAGACAAGTTCTTTTATTGCTCGGTACCGTACTCTGATTTCGATTTCGCTTAAAATAGTTTGTGCAGTTTTCCATTTGGACAACGGATTTAAAATGTTTCATTAACAGTGTTCAAAAATATTTATTTAAATAACTAGCTTTACAAATTAGCGTAGCCGAAACACATAACAGAAATAATTGTATTTTGACATTTAATTTAATATTGGTAATAATCTGACTTAATAATATACTGAAAAATGCGAATTCGCTCGCTTGACAGATAATGAATTATAACCCATAAATATTATCTACGCAAACACCGAAATATGGAATCATAGATTGAAATACACTAAGAACACAAAACGTTTAGTCTGTCAAGTAAAACAAATATGCAAAAATGTTATTCTACGTAGTTTTTAGTAAGGATTAGTCCATTTTAAAAACAGCAAACTTTGTTTTAAAAATGCAGAAAATCCGCAGACGTCAAGATTTAGTAAAAAAAATAGTAGTTCAGAACAATTATTATAAGGATTGAAAAAACATGTTAGGTTCATTCAAGACCAAAGTGCTTGCAATTTGCCGACCAGAATGCACATGAAGTTGTTACAAATGGTTTGGAAATACCCCACGGCTAGACAAAAGTCGTGGGTTACGTCATAGACAAGGTTACGCTAATCCGGGTAATAACGGCTAGAATTTTATAGGGTTGTAATATAAAGATTATTTAATTTATTTTTAGTAACGCACATCTTTTTTGTTCGTATATAGTGCACCCCCTTTATCTCAACTTATATTTAGAGGTAACTGTTAGTTAATTCTTATATTAGTATACTTGAAACTGATTACCTTGAACATCTGCTTGTAAACTATGCCTATCTCACCACCGATAATTCTAGTGACACAGGCACAGAATAGATAATTTAAAAAAATGAATTAAACCTTCAAAAATATGGAAAGATATCAAACAACAAACAAACAAAGATTCATATATGAAGTGAAGGGTTGGACAATTTTCAATGGCGAAAATAGACGTTTTTGAATTATACGACTGAAAAATGTCTTGCATATTCAAGAAACATTAAATCTTGCAACAAATCCAACTGCGACAGGCTCTATCTGCAAAAAGCTCTTTAAATTGTTCGACCACATTATGTGTAAACGTGATAGCCAAAAAAAGAAAAATATCCTGTGTACAATATTAGAATACGACGAAGACGAGAAAAGTAGAATAATGATAGATTCAGCTGTGAAGGGGAAGGGTTAAGTCATGTCTCATCTGACTGAGTTTTCCGTGTCAATACTAAAATGAAGGAATGAAGAAAAATTTAATTTATACAATGCTAAATATGTACTTATATAAAATTAAAACAAAGTGCATTTTTTATACAAATTAAATTAATCAATTATAAAGATATACATAAAAAATATTTTGATGTTGCAGGGATGCGAACCCGTAACTTTTCCGATTTATATTAAAAATTGCATTTTTACTCTTAAGTAAGCTGGCTTTATTTTAAAACATTTGGTATTCGATTTTTTTAAATAGATTTATCTAAATACTGATTTAATGTATTAATTATAAATATATACATATAAAATCAATTTTGTCGAAAAATGTTGTTTTTGCGCTACCGGGATTCGAACCTGGATATCTATTTCCAATACGGGAAAATACACTACCAATTGTGTTATAGCTCCAGTATTTTTCATGACAAATTTTCGTAAAGTGTAACATATAGGATGTTACACTTTTTCAAATTAATACATCTGTCGTTCCGTTATTTAAAAGCCATCTACATTGTTTTTACGGAATAATTACAACTTCACAATAAGAATGTATTCTCCTTAATAAAGATATATCTACCTACATATGTAGATACGTGGCGTAGATTGCCATATCAATTTTCCCACTTTTATATACTGCGGTTATCACTAGGCAAACATCTTTCCGCTAGATCAAACAATTCAAAACCAATCAATTCTATTTCTCAATATCATGGATATATACGTATATTACAAATCAATTAGAAATACTAAATAGAACGATAAACAGAATAAACTAAGCAACCATAATTCTTAGAAAACAAAGCGATATTTTATTTCATCTCCCCCTGTACTTCTGACTTTCTGGACGTCTTAAATACAGTGTCATTGATAGTTGTATAGTGCTTGATTAAACGGCCAGGTAAATGTTTTCTCTTTTTATATATTCAATAACAATGTCATATTTTCTTATCTATACCATAGAATTGAGCACTTTCCGAAATATCAAAACAACGATTTTTGGTTATGTTTTTCGTCCGATTGCAAATGCACTAAGAAAAAAATTAAATATCGAAGAAGAAAAAAAATTAATTGATTCATTTAATATGTATTAAAATGTACGATTGGATTATTGCAATTTAAATAATAAACTGCAAACAACACTGACACAACTGATCGCTCTGTGTGGGTGTGAATCTCATTATGAATTTTAATTATTCGCGCAATAAAAAATAAAGAGTACGCTTTTCCCAATTTGAAAGAAATGATAAAAAAATGGCTCATCGATAATAACCTGTTTTACCTGTAAGAATGAAATAAATTGTTTAAACTGTGACTAATTAGTTGTTATGTTTTTGATTATATTAAATATAACAAAATGGTTATAAATGTACATGCAGACAAACGTCTAGCAAGACGTTTTGTGGCTCTAGTTCTAATTAAAAAATTTAAATAAATAGAATATTTAAAAATAATAATAATAAGAAGAAAATAAAGTCTTGCGCAAGATGGCCTAATACGTAATAACGTAACCATAGAATGGTTAAAGTATTTGGAACCTCGGGAATAGTATGCCGCACGAGATATCCTGAGGAAGATGAAAGTAAAAGAGCTTCATTGGGCGGTGCACGTAGCGGGGGAGTATATGAGTAACGCACACAAAATCCTCTTATATAAGCCAATAGGATCAAAGCCGAGGGGAATCAAATAAACCTGCAAGAGATTCACAGCAGACTACACAACATTGACGATAGCGCTCTGTAAGGTTACATCAAAAGTACATACAGTGGACCCGGAATTCACTGCAGTCCCGTGTCATTTTAGTACGTTAAAACCCCTATCTTACGTTTGTTTTTCCTCCGACTTACGTCCAAAATTTATTGAAATTCATTCGGCCAGTTCGCAATTCACCAAAGAGCCAAGAGTGTGTTGGTCATTTGCATGTCGTACATACGCATTTTTCATTATCATACCTACGTAATTTTTACGTTTCATTTTTTTTTATTGTTTTTACAAACTAGAATCAGCAAGAAAATTACGTAGAAGAAAGTATAGATAACATTGATGGCTGGGAAAGAATTTATGAATAACCCTTGCAGACTTACTTAGACTTTGACTCCAACGCAATAACATCAGATGTAGTGGAAATTGATGTAATAGTGGACAGTCGTATAAACGAAAATTTCCTTTGAAGAAGTGTCTGCTTATCCCATAGACCCAGTTCCTGCAAAGTACGATGCCATGAGACATATTGAGGCCTCAAAGTATATTTTACTAGTATTAGTAATGTACCACCAGAAACCTTTAATTTAATTAATAATATTAAAAGTACTATTTAAAAGTAACAAAAAAAACATGCAACAAAAAACATTGTTTGACTTTTTCAATAAAAAACTTATTTAATCTGTTTTTTTTAATAGCCCCAATTTGCATTTTCCCTTTGTTTACATTTTTTTTAGTTGGTCCCTTCAAAAACTTAAAATCGAGGTTCCACTGTACATAAGTTTTCGTTGGCTAAATTTGCGTCTATAATTTTATTATTTATAATTTACGTACCATCAGGTCACACACACACCAATTTTAATCACTGCAATACATCGCATTAAAACCAAATGGGCTGCCAATTGTATAGAACTTGAATGTGTGCGTTATCGGTTTATACTCGTACAGTACAGTACCATTCGATTTATACGATACAGAATAACAGAGTCCAGAAAGCTGATTCCACAATCACGTCACGAAACATTCCGGAACATTCTACTTAATGTGGTTCGTGATACTATTTTAAAATAGGCTAATTTTAGCAGAAAGTGTATTAATTAAATGCATAAAAATTGATAAATTTATCAATAAACATTTTTATTTAATCCTTGCTGCAATAATCAAAAATTGTTAGGCTGACTAACTATTACTAACTATTTTTTTCTAACAGCCGGCTGTGTGATCAGTGGTAACACTTTACTATAGTAACTTTTTACTAACACCCGTGGTTAAATAAAATCATTTGCGGCTTGTTCGAACGTCAAATTTACTATTGTCAAAAGATTTATTGAGATGTCTATGGGCGCGACAAATAATCATGAAATATGCTTTATTTTATGGCATTATTTATGGATTTTTTCGCTTAGGCGTTCGAAATGTGTCACTTTGGTGGTGACATTTTTTTCGTATTATGTGTTAAGGTATATTAAATAACAAGATCATCGTTGGACAAACTGTCATCACTAAAATAGCGAGATACTGAATGATTAATTGTCGTATAAAGCAACTTGTTAGCTAATGAGCATATATTTTGTTATAGTTGTATTAACCTTTACCATACCGTGATATAAAATACCCATATGCAGCCATGCTGTCAACTCGTGTTACCGTAAGAAATTTTTAACATTTTAATTGTAAAGAAAGCTTTTATTAGTTTAAATGGCTTTAAAATTATTAATCCTATAAACTTACTCTAAATATTTAGCATTAATTACGAAAATGGGATCAATATCCTAATATAATTCGGAGCATTAATCAAGTCCTATACAATACGACCTTTTTTCTTATCTCTCTTCATTAAATTAGTGAGAAAGATATATCATATATTCGTATGTTTTTTATTTTTTTTATTGTAAAATGAATGTTCTATTTCTATTTTTCTTACCACAAATGGTATTTCTCCCAGCATATTAATTTTACAACTGACCGAATTGAAAAATAATTATTTTTGTAATATTCGCTTTACACAACTGGTTTTCCACTAGTCAATTCTAAGCATAAACATTTTCTTTATAATTAACTAAAATATGAATTTTATGTTGCTTAACTGAAATATTACAGTTTTAATTAGGGTGGTAGACCTGTGTTGCTGCATGGTTTTGGAAGGGTTAAGTTCTAACCCAAAAATCTCGTATGTATTTGGTTCAACTAAAGTTGTAAATTTTCAGTGTTGTTCGCCAAAAGTACCGTATCATCTGCATAACGCAGATTGTTCAAAATCTTTCCATTTATAATCATTTTTTGAGTAGTTTCTTAAATAGCTTCATTGAATACGGGCGAGAGAATACAACCCTGTCGCACGCCTTTCTTTATTTCTACTTCGTCTGTTAGACATTGTTCAACCCTTACTGCTGATGATGTTTCAATAAAGATTTCTTATTATTTTTATGTCTGTATCATCAATCACTGCAGCTTTCAGGATTTGAATAATTTTATCATGTCTAACTCTTGTCAAATGCTTTAAGGAACCAATGAAACATACAATCGTATTCATATTCACCAAAGTATTGTAAAATCTTGTCACGAACAAAAGATTATTTTTAAAATATTTGAATATGTCCAAGAGCACACGATTACTGGATTTTTACCTTCAAAGGCACTGTTATTAAACAAATATCAGATATCTCATAGAGACAAAGATATTTTTGTATTATATTTAATGTAAAATGTATGGAAGTATGGGGTAATCACAGGACATAGGACCTATCTTCAACTGGCTTAATTTATATAGGGTGGCCCAAAAAAGTGAGAGCATCTCGTAATATGTGAGTTATTTCAAAACATAATATTATTAATTATAATTCTTAATGTAATTTTTAGACACAATATTTAGCTAAACATAAATTCAAAAAACAACTCATATTGCATAATCTACTGGGTTTAAATCTGGGCTGTTCGGTGGCCACATGCCTGGTTCGATGAAATTAACATTCTCACTACGAAGAAAGTTGATTGTATTTCTGGATGTGTGATGCTGTAATGTTTAGTAACTAATATCACAGTAACTAATATCTCACCCCTCATTCTCCACATTTATCAAATTTTTGAAAGTTGTATATTTGTTAGTATGTGGACTCGCTTCGAGTACCACTACACTATCGCCATCTATGGACCAAATTTAATCATTCTTTTTTTTTTTAAACAGCATGTATGTTATCACTATGATAACAGCATATGTTTTCAATTAAATATAATTTTTTTTAAATAGATTTGTCTCTATGAGATACATATCTGATATTTGTTTAAAAGATTATTTATTACATGTAATGTTTGGTTAAAGTAACTCCCATAGTGTTCAAGTTAGTGGTAATAATATTACATTATCTTTTATAATACATAACTATGTACGTTGAGAACTTTCACTGAACCCAGAACTTTAGTTAGGAAATATTAATACTAGAGGCACTTATTTAAAGTTAAGATACTGTATCGGCAGCATCCTATCAGCAGTTTCCTGTTTTATCTTAATAGCTTGCGAGGCCCTTGTCACTGTTGTGTGACCTTCCGTGCTAAAACACGCCAAGTTTACCTTATTAAATTATGCCGCCCTTGTATCTTACCAACTGAAAATATTAAATACACGGTTCGCAACTTCTAATGAAATAATGGAGAAAAAATCATTTTGTTTATTCCAATCGATTACACATTTGGTAATATAATGAAGAATGAAGAGGAAGAGGAAGATTCCCCATCCGTTGGACCGACCAACAGGAAAAAGCAACAGGCTCTGGTGACAGCCCTCGGAAATGGAGGAGTATATTCAAGGGGGCGAGAGTTCATGAAGATCACGACCCTCAGTCGTGATTAACCCGTTGATGATGATGATGATGATGATGAATATAATAAATGTGAAGGCACGCTTTACGTGTAAAAAAAAACCTTATAAAAATATGCATTATTACGTAAACCAATTTAAATAATTAATTTTCTTCACACGTACAAACCACACAATAGGTAGGCCTGGTATTATAGTTTGAATATGTGCATTCCATTTTCATAAATTTAAAACAGGAAACAAAAGAGACACTGCTTCTGTTCAGAGACGATTTCGGAGTCGGTCATATATTTTACGACGGTGATATAAAAACATTTTTCGCAGGCTAGCCAGCCGAGTTTTCAGAAGATTCGAGACAGCAGGAAGAGCGACCGTTGGTAGAGAAGAATCGGCGAGGAACAGCCCAGTTTCGCAAAAGGTGGTGTCTCTTCATTTACATAAATTGAATGAATATATTCAACAAACCAATTAGAAAACCCAGTACTAGCTATCGAAGGTAATTACAGCATCAATAATCGTATATTAAAAATTTGTACAAAAATATAATTTATAAATATTTAGGATAAGATAAATGATATCTTCGAGTGTGTTGACTCCAGAGGTATTTGTAATCTGGTAATGAAGGCTGTAAAGTCGATCATCGTTATTTTATACACAGCATGGGAATGTTTGGGAAATGAAGCTGAGAAGAAAAAAATCTAATAATTAAATTAAGATATTATATAATAGATATACAAGAATGTGCTAAATGCTATAGTTTACAAAATGTTCTAGAGTTAATACACAAAATTAAATATCGATTATTGCCATCATATCATAGAAGAAATGGAACAATTGTCAGTGTTGCAAAATAAAGCTGTGAGAATAATACTCAGAAAAAATAGATGTACTCGGATGAGTGCAATAATGACCTTTAAGCAGAAAATATATTTTAAAATAATGGTATTTATTTACAAAATCCTCAATAAGAAAATATCAGCGGAGTTTACACGAAAAGTTGATGCAAATCAACATGAGCACGAGCATTGTACAAGAGGAAAGGATAGACTGAGACTGCCATTCAGGAAGAAGGCCAAATCTCAGAAATCGATGATATATAGTGCGATAAAAAAATTTATGAAATGCCAGAAAACATAAGAAAGGAGGAGTAATTTAATACATTTAAAATTAAACTGAGTTTTAGTAAAAGAAAATACTTTAATCTTGTATATATTAGAGCATATATATGAGTGCTTATGTATGCACTATGTTAAGAATTAAATGAATAAAAAAATACATGAATAAAAATATAAAATTTAATTTTGAGGTCCACATTTATCCATAGAGAAGTCGGTGGGATTTTAGTCTTCCACAACAAATCTGGCAGGAACACTAAATAGTTTATACTATTAAGATTTCAAATTGTTCAATGAACTGCCAGCAAATGTGAAGGAAGCAACTAGTCTTGCTACTTTTCGTAGGTTATATGCAATATGTAATATCTAAATTTAATAACTGATTTTTATAACAAAATTTTCTTTTGTATTTATAATATCTTTATCTTATACTAATTGACGTGTTCTATGAATATTGTTATATAATTTATATGATTAAATAAAAAATATACACGCATTCAATATTAATTACTGTTTCAAGAATTTCTAAGCACCAATAGCGACTCTAAATCCACCCTTAAATACCGATTAAGTTAACTTTGTTTGTTTTCAATGTTAATCGGCGGAGAATATTGTAATACATAAATTAAATCTAAAATAAATAGGATACGCATTGAGCTGGGTTGAGCAAAATTTGTAGATCATAATATATTACGCGTTTGTACAATTACATTTGGAATACGGTATTATTGGATAGGGAGGAGCATATAAAACATAAACGTCACAATTAGAAATCATTTAAAAAATGATAATAAAAATTATTCTTAAAAAATAAAAGACTATCCAAGTATGTATACAACTCTTCACAGATTTCTAAGTGCCAAAAATAATAGTTGTCA
The DNA here is from genome assembly GCA_031772225.1 of Eubasilissa splendida. NCBI lineage: Eukaryota > Metazoa > Arthropoda > Insecta > Trichoptera > Phryganeidae > Eubasilissa > Eubasilissa splendida. The sequence goes on along the minus strand of CM062855.1, from coordinate 26,932,890 downwards.
AAATTAAATTTTAGAAGCGAATTCCGATCTACAAGATTTAGAGACCAAATTGATATTCTAAAACTAAAATATACCGCAACCCTAAATCACTATATTTATCAAGGTATCAAATTTTTTAACAATCTCTCTATCACAATTGGAAAATTACATATTATTATAAATTTGTATCTGAAGTAAAAAAAATATGTAGACAGACTAACTAAAACATAAACTCTAGTATATACTCGTTCTCTATATCTTATAGAGAAGAAATAAATGTTAAAAGAAATACATATATATATATATATTACCGATTATTCTAAAAATGTATTATATTTTCAAATATTAAAATAAAATAAAAATATATTCTCAATGTCACAAATTAAAAGTCGCACAAAAAGCAAATATTTAAAGGTTTTTTTTTAGAATTCTGAGTGATCCAGGGCCTAACGTAAAATTTCACCAGAGATCCAAGATACGGCCAAAAAAAATATGTAGACTGGATACGGCCACATTTGTCAAATAAATTGTGATGATGTGGAGAAAGAAGTAGATATCCTCGTAGTTCGCTCTGATGGCAAGCTCGACAGAGTGACGACATCAGAACAACAACAGACAACTCACAACCATCATTTTTGTTAAAAAAAAATTCACCTTCAAAAATAATAATCTCTTTAGTCCTATATTTGCATATGAACTTGTGAATATGATTTTGTGAAAAGGTGTGTTTTCAATTTAGACAAGAAATAATCGGCCATCCTTGGGAGAGTCTAGTGGAGAGGCACAAGCCGATAATGAAACAATGTCAACGTTTTTAATGGAGCATAATATTGAGCACAGGAATAAAATGTACTCTTATGTTGAAATGGATACAAAGCGGCAACATGTAGGAACCCATTACAAAATTTAATTATGACATCCGGCGCGCGATTATTCATCACTCCGCGCGTGACATTAAAATCCATACTGTAACATTTTTGAATAAACCTATGACTCTCTAGTAAGTTCTCTTTTACTCATGCAATATCTTAAATATTCCTCTATATAAAATCAATCTGATTATTTAATCATTCGAACACAGTTTGAATTTGGAAGCAAGCCATCTATTTATTTCTCTCTGTATAAGCTTTTGATACACATTACTCATTCATACATTATCTTGCAAAGAAGAAATATGGTTATTTGAGAAATATCTTTAGTATGAATTCTATTAAGATCATTTGGTTGAAAGTGCTACATTATTAAGACAAAACTATGTAGATTTCTTACGTGAATATAATGTATTACAGTAATAAAAAAAAGTATGAGAACTGAGTGGTTTGAATGTATGTAATACAAATCCTAAAAGCCTTCACGTGTCTTGCCAGTAATTGAATTGAAATTTCACGAAATAAAAGATTTTCGTACATTCCAACGCTCAAATCACCTACTTTTTATTTAAATGTTTCACAGGTTTCGCTGGAAGCTTGATTACATTATTCTTAGGTTTAAGAAAAGTGTCATTAAATTTTAATATATTAGACATGTTAATACCCACTGTTCAATATGTTGTATAATGTAAATCTATTCGGGCATAAAGACATCGATTAATAGTCAGTCTTAGAGCTTTTAACGATTTAGCTAGCGATATTATACGATTAATAATTCAATATTTAAGACGCTATGGTGAAATGAATACTGGGCGACATCTAGCGCCGGCGTTACGATTTACTTTGGTGGGAATTTCGGAGGGACACACGCCCGCCAGGGGTCAGATGTCATTCAGACCAACCAGCAAGCCTCTCGACATAATGTTATTTATACAAACTTACAATGAAACTTCGGATTTTTTAGGAATTTTATCAGGATATGGGTGACCCGCTGGGTAATGCTAGGAAGTTAGATGGGAAGAGGGAGACAGCAAACCATTTTGCTGCCCCCCTCTCCCCGTCGTCTCGTGTAAAAAATAATTCAATTAGTATTTTTATTTTAGGTCGTGATCGTGCTGAGCGAGACTCGAAATCTTTATGTCCATGTTCTGTCTAAATCTCGTACAGACTCTACGGACATCTCCCTCTTGTAACTATAATTATACCTTGTTAATTGGTACTTGATATCCACTTGTAAATACAATTGTTTTTTTTTTATTATATGTGACTAATCAATATCTCAATATGCTTTCAACTTTAATCAAATCTTTTGTTATTAACTTTTACTATGTACTCTTTGTTTCTTAATAAATACCACTTAAATACTGCTCAAAATCATAATAAACATTAGCTAAAGAATTAATGTATACCGCATTCAAATTATTGTAACATTATGTCCGGGTTGCTTTGGTTTGTCGAGAGGAACTGGAAAGAGAGTAACCACTCATATAACAGTTCCGGATAATGGTGGATCCTTTCTTTATACACCGCTGTCAGTATAATAGTCATTTTTAATAAAAACCAGTTCAAAATATTAATCTTAAAACTCTAATTTAAAAAACACATATTTTTGTAGCATATAACAAGAGCAGGATGAATTTGAATATTTTGTTCATGATTAAAAACAATTGACGTTTGTAGACACTACCGATGTTATTTCTGAATGCCGCACGTGTGTCAAATATAATTATTACTATTTGTTAATTACCATACTTAACGTTGAAGAGATCGACAACAATATCAAATGAATCTTGACCAAAACAATCTTTATTTCCCAAATCAAGCGCAAAAATGTACATAAATTGACTTCAGCCTCTCTGTGCCATCACAAAACCTGTCAGGCGAAACTAATCTCTAATGGGTTAAATGTTTTCCGGATTCCTCGGTCGATTCGGCCCCATTAATTACACGCAGGAGCCCACAAAGCTTTTAGACAATTAGTTCCTGAAGAAATTTGTCCGAACCGGCTGAGGTCATTATTGATTAGCCGTATTATCTCCGCATTCTTCCTCCGCTTCGATGGGAATGTACCCAAAAATGTCTAGCAACAGGGTGGGTTTTACTGGAATAGCATCGAACCAAGTTTTATCAAGATTGTACAGAAAATAGACGCATAAAATGCGAAAATTTACTGTTCTCGGTCGAAATGCATTTGATTGTGTAATGTATATTTATGTCCTACAATTATGTCAAACGCATTGTCACGTGTTTCGCTGTTATCAACTCCGACCACGACGCTTGCATTATATAATGTACTAGCATGAAAGCAATTGATGTTTATTGAACAAACGTAAATATTACGAACAAAACAAAAAATATTTATTATATGGTCGCATTTGACAGTGCGACTATAGAGCGTGATGCGAGATGATAATGAGATGACAGATGCTCAATATACTTGCCAGTCGTAAAAATACGTACGATTTCGTCAATGTGTTTTTTCTTACTCGCAATAAAGACAATGTACACTTCATTTCAAATTGAATGTATATTAACGTACTGTTATTGAATATATAAAAGAGAAAACATTTAAGTAATCTTAATCTAGAGATATTAAAAATAACGCCAAAGTAGCGAATATGTCGATTTTTTTCTTAATGGCAAATAAAACATATTCAATAACATACCCAGATAAAAGTCATCGATAAAAAATAGGGAAACGCTATATTTTTATAGATTATTTATATTTAAGAAATTTTATGTTTTTTTCACACAAATTTCTCAACTTGGTTCACATTTCTGTATTATCTCTATACGCAGGACTCCAAAGGTTTGATTCCTCCAAAACTTAATTCGATGCCCTGCCTGCACCGCTAGTATTTTCTTGTATTTATAGCAGACAATGCTTTTCCGATATAACAACTAACGCAATTAATAAATATAAAAATATCAGTATTCAATGTGTACGTACTGTTGTAGCAATTTTAACGTTAACTATTAAAGGAGAAAAAAATAATATTCAATATATTGTCAGGAACGAACATATTGAAAAAATAATAGCCCATTCCAGGACCTTCAACATAATAAGTTGCTATGAATAAAAATATATATTTTAATGTTTTTCTTTTCAGTTTTCCGATGCGTACATTTCGTTTTGAATTTAATACTTAGGCATATAATACTTTGACCCACTCGGGAGAAATGGTTCGCCATCGCAGCTCTAGAGCACAAAAATTCAATACGCCAATAAAAATTATATTACATCGTACGGTAAGCTAAAAATATCACTAAACCGTCAGAGAGTGACTCATGAAGGACGCTAGTTTCATAAAACGACAATGGCTATGAAATGGATAAAGAGGTCTAAAATCAAAAATTGATCGGAATCGTAGAAAAAATAAGAAGTTGTCCGTAAACTTTACGGTCTGTGTCATTTTCGACTCGACACAATTGACAACCTCCATTTTTATCTCTTTTTCTAACTTTTAATGTAGTTTACTTCTCACATAGTTTATACTTATTGTTTTAATTTATTAACAATCTAACAGTTGCTTTTGCCGTCATTTATATTAAATTTCGACCAAATAGCATTCTTCGTTACCCTGAAACTTAAATGGCCACCAGTTTGGTGAAACTAGCTTGTTTTTGAAAGAAGATGTTGAACTTGTTTTGTGTTTTAAACCAAATTATAGTAATTATTATTCAAAATAAGAAGTGCATTAATAAATAAATTGTTCTTCGAGCGTCTAACAGTTTTTCATGTTGCTGAAATTGCAACTAGTACCCTCAATTATGCGATTCTTATAAACAACTCTCGGCGTCAAAGTCTCGCCAAAAGTTTAATAATCTCGCGCCTCTCTTCACGCTTATTGTACGTCAAACGTTAAATGTCAGTCCATGACAGTCCGTTCGTTTATGATAAGTTGTGTGAATATGAATCTATCCAGCAGTAATTAAAACGGAATAAATAATAAATAAAATATTATTTTTATTTCTTTAAGGAGAACACACTCTTATTATGAAGTTGCAATTGTACAGAACATAATTTTAATACAAATTAAATGTATTCATTTGTAAAATTTAACTCACTGCATTGGTGCAGCATAATCGGTTAATGGATTCCCCGGATAGGAAGAGATCCAGGTTCGAATCTCGGTAGCAACAACAATATTTTGTCGATAAATTGATTTCATATGTATATCTTTCTAATTAATACATTTAATTTGTATTAAAAATAATTAATTATATTATTTAAAGAAAACACGTTTTTAATTGTGAAATTGCATTCTCAGAACAAAGTTCTGCGGTATTTTAATACAAATTAAATTAATCAATTAGAAAGTTATACAGAAAAAAAATCTATCGAAATATTTTATTTTTTTTACTTGTCTAATTGATTCATTTAATTTGTATTAGAATAAAAAGTACAATTTAGCAGGGAACGAATTATTAGAGCATTACAATAATAATAAATATATTTTGTTAAACAAAAAATACCTAACCTAACCTTGCTAAATTATTATTATTTTATTACACAAATAATTCATTCTAAGGAACAAAGTATTTGTTTTAATGTACACATTAATATTTCCATAAAATTTCAAAATAAATCATTGTTGGTATCTATAGTTGTATGTGATATTTATGCGCTCGTGTCTACCTGTCAAATCGAACGTCGTGCACACATATTTGAGTTTTTATCTCTACGAATCTGCAGCTACATCTGAATTTATCTCCAGATCAAAATCTCAACACATGTGCGTGGTACTGAAATTTATCTAAACTAAATCTCTGATATTTATCTCATCATGTATCAATTCCGTTACGGTCTATATCAATACGAGATGATTTAAAATGTTAAAAACCTTTTGTTTTGTCGTGACAGAGTATGAAGAGCCATACTATCCAACTCCCTAGACCTATAGTTTAAGTACTCTTACTTTTAAGAACCCTTTAATACATTGGTGGCTCATTCCTATTAAAAGTTTCCAAGTGTCAAATGAGAAAAAAAATGAAAATTTCCCAATATATCCCGAGGGACTGTCGCTCCCCCGAACCCCCCGCAGTGGACCTCACGAAAGGCTAAACTCTTATAACTTGAGGGCGCGTATATTTGCTCGAGGGCGCTCATTAGGCTTGACACGCCTCTGAATGTACCTACATAACAGTATCTAGTAACAGTTGACCAAACTCTCGTGGCACACCAAGCATCGACATAATAATAATTAGACACGAGCTCTTGTACGATTAACAAAGTTTTCACATCATTCAGTGATGTGCCCAGTTTCGGCTAACAAAACCCAGTTCGCGGTAATTCAATTCAAAACATACACAAAATATGTGTCTATCGAAAAATATGTAGTTACCACCGGGACTCGAACCATGAACTTTATTCTACCGGGATAATGATTGAAAAATTACACTATATTAACCGTGTAATTTCACGTCAAATTTTTGACTTTATAAATGTGTTCCTTCTACTTTAGTAAAAAATCTATCATATCCTGTAAACATCTTTTTATTTATAATGCATGCTAAGTTTTATTTAATCAGTGAAACTTCGTTACAAGTTTATATACAAACACACACGCACCCACATACACACACACACACACACACACAATTTCGCCAACAATGTAACAGATTTCGAACCCAGTGGGTGAATAAAACCATAGATAAAGCATATTTCATGCTTTGCCGTACTGTCTGACAGTAGTAAATTTGACGTACGAACAACCCATAAACTTTTTTTACCACGGGCGTTAGTAAAAACTTATTATGATCAAAACTTACTACCGATCACACAACCCACCCTTAGAAAGATAAACTGAAAAAAACTATCTATGGAAAAAATATTAAGTAACCACCGAGACTCAAACACGCAACTTTCTTTTCAACAATAGAAAAGAACTTCACAATAATAACGTGACTTGTGTTAATTTCTAATTTGGTTTAAGTTGTTTTATGCGTTTTATAAGTAAACCTTAATAAAATTCAGCGGCACCTTGCGGCACACCGTTTGAAAACCACCGAGGTAGTATCTATCCAGCTATCTGTATGACTAGGCGAGATTTGCTACCTTAAATTCGGCCCTAAATCACTACGAGCTGGTCACGTGAGTCGCTTGGAAGCGTATCAGGTCGTAATTTAAATTTGGAATTGCTTCGTAACTTGCGTAAGTGCCAGGGGCGTGCACTGCATACAAGCAAAAAAGCTTTTTCTAGCCGTTTTTACTCGAATTAGCGTACCCTTGTCTATGGCGTAACCCACGACTTTTGTGTAGCCGTGGGTTATTGAGAAAAATTGCGAATCATTTATGAAATCAGCACGTTATTGTAAATCTGTTCAATCCATATGACAATCATACTAAATATTTTTTTTACTGAACCTATATCGGTATCTTCACGTCTACAAATGTTCTGCATCTTTCAAATAATTTGTGCTTAATTCTGTTGTCTTCGAAAGAGATTAATCCTCACTGAAAATTGCGTGCAATGATACTGTCTACATATTTGATCTTCAAACAGATAAGTTTTGTTTTCATGGTGTATTTCAACCAAATCCAGCGTCATTGTATCAACGTGTTTGCACAGATAAAAGTTATAGATTATAATTTATTATCTGTCAAGCGAAGGAGTTTGCATTTTTTGGGGTATTATTACGTGAATTAGATTAATTTATTAAAGAAATTAATTTATTAAGGAGAAAACACATTCTTATTGTGAAGTTGTAATTATTTTTTTCAATAAAATTGATTTTATACGTATATCTTTCTAATTAATATATTTAATTTGTATTTTTAATTAATTTATTTCTGTTGTGATATGTTCAACTATGGTAATTCGTAAAGCTTAGTTATTTAAATGTATGTTTTTGAGCACCATTAATGAAACATTTTAAATCTGTAGTGTAGATAATTTTTTAAGCAAATTCGAAAGTAATAAAAGAACTTGCCTTTTTTAAAGTAATAAATACATAATATATAAATAATATTCTAAATTTAAATGATTCTGAAAATTAGAATAATTTTTTTGATACCTATCGTATAGGTATACTCAGCATCGTCAGTAACATCATAACCTATGTTTATGCCTACTGCACGCCACTGGTAAGTACCTACCCCCCCCCTCCCCCAGGTCACCCCGAGCGGGTCTAGATTATTCAAGGCAATGTGAACTCACCAAGAGCAATTTGAAAATTATTACAGTGTAATTTTGATTTTTGATTTAGGGGTCGTTATTATTCGCGGGGGCGGTTATATCATCGGATTTTATTTATGGAACTAAAAATTATTATATGCACAAGATTTTAGAATAAAATTAATTATTTCCACCCAAGACTTTTAACATCGCGTGCTAACTTTGCCTATAGAAAAGCCTAAAATGTTACCTCGTGCTTAATTATAATTATTATTTACTGAAATATTACTCGACAGTGACTTTTCCGTATTCAGTGACCGAACAGAATTAGCTAAGTTTTCTACTATCGTAAACTTGAACAGAATGAAAACAAATCATTAACTTATTTATCTGTATACTTAAATATTAATTTTACTTTTTTTAATAATAATATTGACATAACCAGTGGCGGCTAGAGTCGAGCACCTTACAATTTGCAAGGGCCGCCGAATCATCGAGAAAACGAATGATAAACCAAGAGCAACAGAGAAAGCGAAAAAAGGACAGAATTAAAATAAGGTTAAATACACTGTTTTCAGTTCCAAATATACTCGTAACGTAACAAAAAATTTCCGGCCCCTAATGAAATATATACAACCTATAATACTTATACCTCATTTCACTATTTTAATTTTTTTTTAATTTTCTGTTTTTTTTATATTTTCGTATTAAATATTTCTACAATTTAAAATAATAAATGTGAAGTACAAATTACTCAATACTACTGGACGTTCTAAAAAGTATTTTTCTAACCGCTTAACCTTAAAACTACAACGTAAATATTGTTATTAAAAAGAACACATTCTTATTGTGAAGTTACAATTATTCAGAACATATGATGTTTTAAATACTAATTAAATGTATTAATTATAAAGATATACATATAAAATCAATTTTATCGAAAAATATTGTTGTTGCGCTACCAGGATTCGAACCCGGATCTCTTTTCCAATCCAGGGAAGGTGCATTATCAACTATGCTACAGCGAAAATATTTTTAACGACAAATTTTCGAACTCATGTGGTACGTAAAAACAATGTAGATGGCTTTCAAATAATGGAACGATAGATGTATTCATTTGAAAAAGTGTTTCATATAAGTTCGAAAAATTTTCGTCATAAGTACTGTCGCTGTAGCATAGTTGGTAATGCACCTTCTCCGGATTGGAAATGAGATCCAGGTTCGAATCCCGGTAGCTCAACAACAATATTTTTCGATAACATTAATTTTATATGTATACCTTTAATTAGTATTTTAAAATATTGTTACTCGTAGATTCATTCGTCACTCAAATTTTTAAACCTGTGCTATAATTGCGATTTTTGAACACATCTAGCGATTACGAACCCCCTGGGGCCCAGACCTCCGGACGATTGCCCAGGCGGTAACTACGCCACTGCTTCGTATGCTCAGTCTTTGTCAAGTCGGTTCGGAAACTCCAACTCTGTCATTGTTGATAGTTTAATCTAATACATCGTCTCTGTTGTTGCTGTCCATTGCTGTGAAGTTATCATTTGTGTTGTGACAAGGCGTCCCGAAGACGTCCAGTGAGACTGGCGCCCGCACCATAATCTGAACATAATCAGTATCATTAAATCATACCTGAAACCTAAAAAATTATGTAATTTAATGCATCAACTTACATAAGCAATATTTCTAATTATAAACTATATACCGTATGCGAGATACAGTATTAGCAAAAAAATATACGCCCTTTTATTAAATTTTTGATTCATTAAAGATAGACGAACCCAAAGCTAAAATAAAGATACAGCTTAATTTAATAACAAACTTATATGGTAGATACACTATCGCGTCATACGTGTGCCAAATTTCATCACGATAAGTTATGGCACAGTGCTCATTTTTGTAATGACAGGTCGCAAATTTCTCGAAAATCACAAAGAAGAAAAACTTCTAAACCGCTGAATTTCGGATAACCCTGTTTGAAGTTCAACGGGTTGCTAGCGATGTCCCCTAACCGAAGGCTCCATTTGAACTACTGTCTCCGGATTACCCTGTATATTACATATTAATACGTTACATGTATATAACACATTTTTGTTTGTAAAGTTACATATAAAAATGGAATAATAGAAGTATCAATTGGAAAGGTTACAGAATATAAGTTCAAAATTTGTCGAAAACGTATTCGATTACTATATCGAAATGATAGATAGAAACGGTAGCAGATATATTTTTTCTGTATATCTTTCTAATTGAGTAATTTAATTTGTATTATATAACCTAACCTAACATTATGTGCCACGAGAGTAGATATAATATAATATTATCCGGTGCATGTATTTAATTTTTTAATTAATGCAAAACCTGGTGCCAGGCGGTGACTTACTCAAGGTGTACTTCCACATGTCCTTGAGCGGCACGTTCCCGTTCCTCCCACCCACCAGGTAGACGCTGCCGCCCAGCAGCGTGGCCGAGTGCTTGGTGCGCGCGGGCGGCCAGGGCGGCTCCTGGGCGGCTCCCGACACCGCCGTCACGGGACTCCACATCCCTGGAACAACACGACCGAGAGATAACTCACATCCACGAAGCATGCACAACATACAATGTCGAACCGGCCACCATCTTAGTTGGCACGCCTGCCAAGGGGCGAATTGGACCGGAATTTTATTGTGTCAACTTAAATATGGGCATTATGCATCGCAAATGGCACACAATATTAACCAAACATGGGATGAAGGAACCACTACTGAACAAATAGTGCGGCATTGTTCCTAAAACTTTAGAAATGGAGACGTAAGTCCTTTTCAAACACCGAGATAATTAAAATATAGATTTCTCACAGAGACGAAGCTATTATTTTTACATGAGAAGAAGTATGGAAGTCATGGGCATCACAGGGCTTACGACCTGTCATCGGCCGGCTTAAGTTATCACTTTACACAATGTAACGTTCACCTATTTACCCATGTTACTTCATCTATCAAATTTTTGTAAGTTATATATAAGAAGTTGTATATGATATCATGTTGGAACATTTTAACTATTTGTTACCAACTATGCTGTCGCCATCTATGGATTTTTTTTTGAGTATGTTTTGACTACGTGGACTATTTTTTTCTGAAATACGGGGCTATATCCTTTATTGGTATATATGAAATTCATTCGAATTATTAACATATACTAGAATACGTCTGAAAAAAACACATTTTTTAAAACCACTATTTTTTATTAATACGTCAACATGTTTCGATACCTATCTTAAAATTAAAAATACAAGCATAGATAAAAACAAAACTATAAAAGTATAAGTGGTAGGTAACAAATACAAATACTGAAGAAGCAATAAAAGTTAGTGATTTGAATTATTTTTTGATTGTCGCCTGAATGATGAATTTTAATGTTACATTTTATTAAAGTGGAAACTATCCGCCCCTGCTTGTATATTATTATTTGTGTACGCCCATGGAATGCTACGATATTTTTGAATATTTACAAATTTCACAAATGGGACAAAATTACCAGGGGTCGATATTTCTTTGTGTCGTCTCTTTGGCCAATTGGAAGACATACGATTTGTTCACTCGGAACGTAAAACTTTTAAAAGGGAATAACTTGAAAGGTCTTTTCCGCCCTATCAAATGACAAAGAACTTATTATTGCGTCTTAATAAAATGTTGGAAAAACAGGAAAATCATAAATTTTCCCAACGCCGGATGAATATAAATTAGACGCCCAGTTTGTCAACTAAACTTTTATTTCTCAAAAACATTCGAAGACTGTCGTAGAAATGATTAAACAAACATTGAAGAGTTATTTCCGTGCCTTTGGTGATTGGTGATAGCTAAACTTTATTTATTAAATGTCTAAACAAGTTTATATATTTCAATCTCAAAGTCAAGGATGGTTAAGAAATCACAGATGGTACATAATCAGGCCTATTCTCAAAATTGCAATATTGAAATGAAGGTGATTGTTACACCAACCCTCAAAAATAGTGTTATATTTGAATGAGAGAGAGGGAGAGAGAGTGAGAGAGTGAGGGAGATAAACGTAACATAATCTGTCAAAACTATCTGTCTATTTTTGAGGGTTGGTGTAACAATCACCTTCATTTCAATATTGCAATTTTGAGAATAGGCCTGACTAAGTATTTACGTTTTTATTCTAATTTATCAGAAGTTTTTCAGAACAAGGATACTCGTAAAATTATACTATTAAATTACATTGCGGAACGGGCGCTCGTGCAGGCTAGTGGAGTGCGTCTGAATCGCCCGGTGGCGAAATTGCAATTAGCGCGCGACCGCACGTGTTTCGCAGCTAAGAACTCCTGGTGAAAGAGCATATTATACTTTGATTCATTATTATTATTAGATCTATAGGGTGACTATTATGTTCCGAACTGATGCTATTTTTAAATAACTAGGAAATTAGACACAATTTAATGCACGTTCTCCGGATTGGAAGAGATCCAGGTTCGAATCCCGGTAGCGCAACAACCATATTTTTCGATAAAATTGATTTTACAAGTATAATATTAATATATTAACTAGTATTTAAAACATCACAGACCTATGTTCTGAATAATTACAATTTAACAATAAGAATGTGTTCTCCTTAGAAAATAATATTTTTCGTAATAATTGTACATCTTTCTAAATAATACATTTAATTTGTATGAAATAATATTTGTAGGTATATAAATGTTTTGATAGATTCCGCTCGATAGGGTTATTTCGACGAATCACGATATTTTCATACAACCAATCACTGTTAGTGATTGTGATTTAACTTGAGATATGAGTAATTGCGTAACAGTTTATAATTTTGAGCTCATTAATAATACATTCCTTCTATTTTACTACTTAGGAACTATTGTCTCGTAATACATCTGATCTATTCTCATTTTCTATACGGCCATACTATGAATCATTATTCCTTTTTTTATTACACTTTCCATTCAATTTGATTTCTTCACCCTTAACCGTCACTGAATCTTAGTGTTATTGCTGTCAGCTTTTAACTATAGTAAAATAATAATTTCACAGTATATAAAATACAACTTCGTAAATTTGTGAAATTCTTAGGCAATTATAATAATTTATAAGCTAAATCCTTTTCAAACCCTCACAAATTCAAATAGAATATGCATTAAGCATTAAGCCAACACCCCTTCCCGAGACTCGCGAAGGGATGGACTAATAATGATGATATTCGAATGGTGGGGGGGTGGCGGAGGCCGCAGTTTCTGGGAAGGTAGTTTGTAAGACCCCGATCCAAACAAAAGGTTGATTTATATTACGAAATCACAGGAAAAGGATACCTTTGAAATTGATATCAGATGACATAAATTAAGAAATTGATTGATTGAGAATTAACTATAAAACAATATGGCAGATCAGGCTGGTTAACGAACTTAACCGAAATATTTGCGAGTTCAATTTTTCAAAAACATTGATCGAAATCTGATAAGAATTACGAGAGTTACCGTGTATATAATGTTAAATAAAAATTAAATAGTGTTAGAACCAATTTAGCCACCATAATAATATTAACGTATAGCGATGGTTTGTTTCTAAATATTACAATGGAAACATAAGGATAAAAATCCATGTCCTCGGCTTGTTTTTAAGTATTAGGATATTTTTTTGAACAATTTTATTTATTTTGACGTATAAAACCATACGAATACTAGATTGGGAAGGAACTTGTTCCATACATCTCAAACCCACAATTACAACTCAAAAGATAATATAATAATAATATTTTATTTTTTTGATTCATAGTACAGTATACTGTGTTATTATATTGTTATAATCAGATAACATTGCAGCAAAGTAAGACATATATTTGGGTACTCCGCCTGCTACACTAGTAGCATACTGTATTATAGCAGACAGTGGCTTTCCCGTATAGAAATAAACAAAGTATAGTGTTCAATGTACAAATAATATATATTAATAAAAATAATTTTAAAAAAGGCTAGAGATTACCTAACCAAACATATTTTTAAAGATTTTTTGTTTTAATTGATCTTCCTTATCTTATATAAAAAAAATCTGTTTTATTTCATTTTTCATTTTTAGATGTTATTTTTAAAATGTCCTATTTAGGAATTGCACACAGACATGCATCATACATTGCTCCTAGATTGTATAACCAACTGCCAAAATTAACAAAATTAGCAGCAAATATAAATGAGTACAAAAAAGAGGTTGGCTAAAAGGTCTTCAAAATTATTAAATAATTATCTATTCGACATCTTTCTGACTCCAATCAATTTCTCAACATTTTTTATATTTTGTTATTCATTTTCACATTGTATTATTATAGATCTTGATCTTGTTTTATATAAATGTCGATAGCCACCCCTATAATTAGAGATTTTTCTTATTTGGGGGTGCATAACTCCATTGTTGTATTATGTTGTCGAACGTATATATATATATATATATATATATATAAATAAATATAATATAATACTAGCAGAGCTTTCCCCAAAACAAACCACACATAAATATAATCTCGAAATAATTAAAATAATGCCACCTTTGTTCGCGGATAGACAATAATAAACACAACAATGCTATTTGAAATCGGATAAAAAACATAAACAAAAAAAATTGTTTTTTTTTTTTTAGGAGAACACATTCTTATTGTGAAGTTGTAATTATTCAGAACAGACGGTCTGTGATATCCTATTATATTATATTATTATATATTATCCCGGTGGCGCAACAACAATATTTTTCGATAAAATTGTTTTTATATGTATATCTTTATAATTAATATATTTAATTCATATTTAAAAAAAGTTGTTTTGACATTTCCGAAAGTGCTCAATTCTATGGTATACCATAAACAGATGTCATGTATGTTTGTCTCAATCGTAATAAAGACAATTTACCTACACTTTATTTCAAATTGAATATATATTTACGTACTGTTATTGAATATATAAAAGAGAAAACATTTAAGTAATCATAACCTAGAGATATTAAAAACACGTTCGTTTTTACCACATTCGCGTCTCACAAACCTATCCGTTTAATCAAGCACCATACAACCATAATGACACTACTGAAGCCACATGCAGAAAGTCACAGATGCACATGGAGAAGCGTAATATTATTATTGATTATCGTATGTTGTATTATGAATTGAAAGGAAAAGAAACGTATGTATTTATTACTACATATAAATATTTTTAAAAATGCAATATGTAGTAATAAATACAACCTGTGTGCAGCCTGGGTGCAGGTGACTAAATATGATCATTTATCCTGATATTGTCGTACTAAATTTTAAGATCAAAAAATACGGAAATTGTAATGCTCACTTCGTAGAAAGGTTATTTAAATAGCATGTGTCGTGTTGCGCTAGACATGCAACTAGGAAAATATGTAAATTTGAGATTAATTTTCATGCTATTAGTTATTAGTTAAACGTATAACTTATTATTAAATAATAACGTGTGTATTTTACGAATGGCGCACACCGTATCCCGTTATTACCTATTTCCGGCCCACAATCGACTTTTTTTTTTATTGAAATCCAATTCTGACCAATCAATCGGGTCAATCTGTTATTTAACGAGAAAATCAAACATCGGGTTTTGAACCATAATTATAATACATACATAGGCACACCATCTACCATTTATTTTGACAAGATTCAATCAAATTTATAATTCTATTTTTTTGTACAATTTAAAATACATTTTTTTAAATTAATGAGAGCACATTCTTATTGTACAGTTGTAAATATTCAGAACATAGATCTGCGATAATTTTTAATACAAATAAAATGTATTAATTAGAGAGGTATACAGATAAACTCAATTTTATCGAAAAATATTGTTATTGCTACCGAGATTCGAACCTGGATCTCTTCAAGTAGATGTATTAATTTGAAAAGTGTAACATATAGGTTCGAAAATTTGTCGTCAATGCGAAGGTATTTGAGATTCTGTAAAAATAAGGTAGATGGCTCTTTCAAATAATGGAACGATTAAATATATTAATATCAAAATGGTAACATATAGGTTCGAAAATTGTCGCTAAAAATATTGTCGCTGTAGCATAGTTGGATAATGCACGTTCCCCGGATTGAAAGAGATCCAGGTTCGAATCCCGGTAGCAACAACAATATTTTTCGATAAAATTGATTTTATATGTATATCTTTCTTAAGCTTAAACTTACTCATTTTGAATTATTGAAAATATAGTAAAATAATATAAGTAAACTATATATTGCCAGTATTTCTGTGCCAATTGCACTTGCTAGGTAATGGCCGCTTCGTTTGACCACGACACGCTGAAAATAAGACACATCGCGGTTATTCATTTTAATTTGTTTTTTACAACTGTGAGTTGATTTTGTTCACCAATCAGATTTGGAAAATGCCTTTTCCGTCATCAGGATGATAGAAAACAATTGTACAACTTAATTGTGGACTCGCTTAGAGTACCACTACACCATCGCCATCTATGGACCAAATTTGATAATTCATTTTTTCCCTTTTTTTTTAAACAGCATATGTGTCATCACTATGAGAATCTGATTTTTTTTAAATTATTTTAAAGCATTATTCTTTATCTGTAAAATGTTTTTTTAACATGTATTTTCTATTAAATATAATAAAAAAAATAGCTTTGTCTCTATGAGATATCTGATATTAGTTTAATAACAGTGCTTTTGTAGGTAAAAATCCAGTAATTGTGTGTTTTTGGACATACTCTAATATTTCTAATATTTATTATTAATCTACGTTTATTTTTTCTTGATATTCAAGCAACTCTATATTCAATATGGAAACTTTTCTAGTTGATAATGGATCTGCTATGTCAGTTACGTACATTTCTCTTACTCTACATGTACGTACAAAAAACTCGCTGAGACCATCTATCACCACAGAGACAAGAGTGATGAGATATTCAGCAGTAAGACAAGTGTGTGTGTGTGTGTGTGCGTATGAATAATGTAACGGTTAGCGCACGCACATATATAAATATAGCAAACGACCTTAGCCTCTGATCCCCCAAAATATTTACAGTTCCGACTCGAGACGCGGTCGTTAACCGCACTCAGGCCCCTTCTTGATTGTTTTCATCAAAGTGGACCATTACTTTCCACCTTTTCAACGCCACCCTCTACTCCCGCAACCCTCTCTTTACAGCCCCCGTGTGCGGGGCTGCACGACAGAGATACACGTAGCGCCACAACCGCACTGAGGGTGTCAAGTCGGCGGTAACTAGAGATGACGGATCTATCGACAAGAGTGACATTATTAATATAATTATCCAACATCTTCTTTGAAAGGAATCTTCAAAGTGTCAATATGCTTTGAAATACAAGAATGTATGTGGCTTCGTGTTCTGACGGTATATGTTAATTGTGCGAATTTTCAAAATTGGAACAGTATAGGCAGTTAACACAGACTACCAAATATATACACATGAACTAAAGCATATTCCTTTTGGTACGTAATCAAATAGCTCGGCATCTTTTTTTAAATATATGACTTGATTGAAACGAAAATTTAAACGCTGATAATATAATACGCATTAATGTAAAAAATACGTCTTGTTTACACAAAGATTTAATATTTTTGCTGTTGCATAAATGTGTCATAAACTGTCGGATTTTTGTCTCCACAAAAATGTGTGTAGAATGCCCCTCGTTCCGCAACTAATGTTCCAAACCCCTCTTCTATATGTACACTTAATTTCGTGTCTATTCATTTACTGGTCTGTGGTAGGTAAATATTTCAATTGTGAGCTTTGTACGTAAGAAAAATATATTATGCGCCATCGCCACAATTTCGAAGTTTACGAGCTCGACAATGAATATGATATTGTCAAGTTTATCAAGGTTCAGCGATTTGTTGGACGTCTGGCTCGGATGGAAGAGTCTGCACCGTGTGCGCTGCTGACGTTCCATTAACCAGAGAAGAGATGGAACATCGGGGGATAGACTTTGCTGGATGCTGGGCGTGTCGACAACTGGCAAAGCAAGAGAGGAGTGAAGGGATCACCTTGAGATGAGCATAACCAACCTGTACGTAGGTTAGTAATAATACTAATTCAATTAATCAACTAGAAAGATATACAGAATAAATCTATTTATAGAAAACATATTAAGTTGCTACTAAAAATATTACAGAATTATGTTCTAAAAATGCAACAAAAATGTGTTTTTCTTAAAAATATATAAGTTGTATCAAAGTTGGAACTAATGCCGCACGGATCAATGATCGACTGGAGTTTTAGTTGGCCGGATCTTTTGTATCGTGACACGATGATATCTGCTGTCGGTCTTTTCTTCTTCTTATTTCATGACTCCTGAATCTTTCGCCTTCTACATGCTCGATTCTCAGCTCATGCCTACTTTTTTTTAATCCGTATAGCTGCTCTACTGCGGTTTCTGTGCGCCATCCTCCCGCGGTGTTGGGGTCTTTCCCATTTTTAGCTTTCTACACGAGTATCCATTAAGAATTCTTTTTGGGATCCGCCCTTCCTGCGTCCCCTGGACATGGCCCGCCCACCTGAATCGTTGTACTTTCATGTGGATGGAGATTTTTGGATTATAATATTATACAACTCGCCATTGTACATTTTTCTCCAAACTACCCGAAATTTTCCGAAGTATTTCCAACATTTCTCCAAATTTGACGGGGATTTTTCACGATTTACACTCATAAGTCAATACAGTACGGATGATAGTTTTGTGATTTCAATATTTTTAGAAATACGAAATATGTATATTTTATGCGGCATTCATTTTCCTAATTTAAAGGACCTCTTCATTGTCTTTGGGCAAATTGGAGCCAAGATATCTAGAGCATTAGAGATCGAAAACTGAAGAGAAACGGCACAAAATAGAGATCAATCAACTAGAGCTATTGATATTGATGACCAGATTGATAAAATTGTTTTTATTATATGCTAAGTACGACTTTCATGTCCGTCCGAGGTAGAGATTCCAACCCAAATATTCGATATTCGAATATTTGTGCAGCTATTCGAATAGTATTTCTACTCATTTTCAAGGATGGAATATTAAACAATTCTCAGGATTCTGATTCGGTCGTGGAAGAGATACCTGTTGCATGTTTGACCATTTATCCCTCGTAGAAACTACAAATGGACAATTTCAAAAAAAGGACAGAAACATTAGACCTACTATTTAAAACACTTTTAACAGTTGAGGCAACGTCGACCGCTACTGAGCGGGTATTTTCAACTGAAGAACAAATTTAAAATAGGAAACGTTCTATGCGTTGTTATTTTTAAAATATATGTTTTTTTAAACTACAATAAATAAATAGTTTATTTGATGTACTTACGTACAGTACCATTTATTTTAAATATTCATAATTAATTTCATACTGTATATTTTTAATTTTACTATTCGATATTCTAATAATTGATGATGTCAAATAGTTGGAATCTCTAGTCCGAGAACGGGCTTTAAGCACTAATTCAAACATAATGTGTATTCACTTAGACATAAGACTAAAATTATGTTGGTTCACACTCTCATCTTTCCAATTAATTTTCATGTATTCAGCAGAAATCTAAACAGTCCACAATAGCGGCAATGGGAAAATAAACGTCTTCGAAATGTATTTGTGGAGTAGGATGTCACGCACAATGAATGCCTCAATCCTAGACCTAGAAGAGTGCCACAACGGTGCGAAGAAGTCTAGGAGACGGCGCTCCGCCGCAGAGAATGAAAAAATGGCGACGAACGAAAACGAGAATTTTCTCCCGCGGTGGATTCAGAGCTCATTTGAGGACACTCAGCTGCAATCTGCGGAGATGCCGCATGCGAGCGATGGCAGACGAACGGACGTGAGAAGATGACATCGGGGTAACCTACCGGAGGAAGAGATCACTTCTGATACGGGGGCGCGGCGCCTGGACCAAGACTGCGACTGGCATTCGTTGCGACTTCACCCCGTGGCAAACTGGGTATAAATCGATATGTGCTAAATCGGTAACATTGTGTGTCCTCACTTAGAGGAGAGTTTAACTTATAAGAATAGTAATTATTATTATTTATTTGATTCATAGTACAGTGTGTTATATTATATTCGGATAAACATTTCAATAAAGTAAAATATATATTTAAGTACCCTGCCTGCTACACTAGTAGCATACTGTATTAAGCAGACAGTGTTTTTCCCGTATAGTAGTAAACAAAGTGCAATGTTTAATATACAAATATATATATATATAAAGATATCATTAGATTAGATAACTACATTGTAAAACTTAAAGTAAATATGCATATGTAAAGAGTAAAGCATGATACAATTAGATAACATATAATTACAACGTAAAACTTAAAGTAAGGGCAATGTTCAATGTATAAGAAAAATATATATATATATAAAGAGTAGAACAAGATACAATTAGATAGCATATAAAAAAGATATATAAAGAGTAAAACAAGATGCAATTAGATAATTCAATACACTGTTGTAGCAATTTTAATCTCAAGTTTGGACCTTTAATAGTTCTTGGGCGTAATTTCTCCCCATTTCGTGGGGCCAGAACTACACTTTTCGTGCACCACTTGAAGAAAGAATGTGTCAAAGACAATTATCGTACTTTCAGTGACAGGTTTGTTATATTAAATGTGATTAAAGTGTTAGCAATATTTGAATATGTCCAAGAACACACAATTACTTGATTTTTACCTACAAAGGCACTGTTATTAAATAAATATCAGCTATCTCATAGAGACGAAGCTATTTTTATTATATTTAATGAAAAATATATAGAATTATGGGGTGATTACAGGGCTTACGACCTGTCTTCGGCTGGCTTAAGTGATCACTTTATACACCAATTCTCACCCCTCAATCCCCATATTTATCAAATTTGTGAAAGTTGTATATATGTTAGTATGTGGACTCGCTTCGAGTACCACTACACCATCGCCATCTTGTTATTATTTGAAACCATTCCCATCCACCCGAGTCAGGCATACCGACACCACACACGCATTTGAATCTAGCCGGCGGCGTAACATTGCATCTGGCTTGAGATACCCTGGAGCTGGAGTCAGCTGTG
This sequence comes from Eubasilissa splendida, assembly GCA_031772225.1. Lineage (NCBI taxonomy): Eukaryota > Metazoa > Arthropoda > Insecta > Trichoptera > Phryganeidae > Eubasilissa > Eubasilissa splendida. The sequence continues at coordinate 26,911,839 of CM062855.1, read as the reverse complement.
AGGGCGACCCGGGACCGGGACTTGTGGAGATGTATTGATTGAGATCAATATATCTCAATAATGAAAAAGATTCACTTAGAGTATTATTATTATTATTGCGAGTCCACCGATTCATTATGTCCGGATTGTGGTACTAACGGCTCGTCTGCGAGTCCAGGCCCTCTTTGATGTGAATAGTTGGACAAGTTTCGCGCAGAACGGCTCAGTTATGATTTACGTCTGGGGTTTGTTATTAAATACGCGGTGAGTGCCCCCACCGCCCGCCCCTGACGGCGGAGGGGAGGGGGTTGACTGGAGAGAGCGCGAGCACTCGGCGGAAAAATACTCCATGGGTTGGAAATATTCAGAATTTGAAAAATATGAACTCGAATTTGAAAAAGTTTGAAAAATATTGCGATTAAGGTGAGGAACTTAATCATTATATTTTACATTAATATACTTCCACGTCACATTTTTAATAAAGATCTGCGATATGCGCACGTATTTCGAATAAAATGATTCTATTCTATAATCGTCTGTCATTTGTTACTTTACTGGATTTGAAAACTATCGCTGTCTGGACGTTCCATTTTTACACTGTTATTGTCTATGTGTACCTACACTGTTGTTGACAGTGCCACACATGGAAATGGAAATAAAATAAATATATATTGTGGGAATTACAACTCACAGTACTACGAACATGCATACATTTTCACTACTAATACAATAGCACGTTAAATCAAATTACCCACACATAATAAACACAGATAATGTTCAAAGACAACAATGAATCCAGAAAATGCCTAAGTTGTGTCTGGATTGGTGTCAGTGCGGCCTTAACATGGGTGTCGAATTGCCGCAAATTTTAATAACAATTTATGTTTCTGTTTTTATGTTATTTCATACAAAAATATTGTACAACATAACAAAATAATAAAGACCGTTTTTATTTCCATCACTAAGTCTCTGCACTGTGCTGCATTTCGCCAATTGCTGACCCCAAGAATGGATAGGTCTTTATTTTTATAGTCTTGTCGCCTCGTTTTAGGTCTATGTATTTTTCTGTAGAGTTGTGTTTATTTTGGTGAATAAACACTTTAAGACAATTGTAAATTCAGAGTGAATATTATGTTCCAGGCCGATTTTGTAAGACCACCATTTTGGTTTGGTATACATTTATCAGCTCGTATTTAGTAGTCTTAGAGAGTAATTAATTACAATTCATTATGAAGTATCTAATGCCTGAACAACGTGTTGAAGTTATTAAAACATTTTATCTAAATAATAATGGCAATGCATGGTGATCGCTACCGTCACATGTTGGAGTACTTCTTGGTCGCCGAATTGAGTCACATGTGCAACACATGTGGTTTTAACTATACAGTGTCACCTAATACACAGCCCGAGCTATGCGTGAAATTTTTCCCAGCGATGTCAAAAAGTGGTGATATCGACTGGCCCCTTCGGCCACCTGATTTGGCGGCCGCCGACTATTTTCTGTGGGATTACTTGAAAGAAAAGGTCTACGCCAATAAGATAACAATTCTGATGCTACAGGACAATATTCAAAATGAAATTGCTGAAATAGCACGCGAAGTGTGCGAGAATGTTATAAAAAATACGGTTAAAAGAGCAGGCCGACGTCATATTTCATACATAATTGTAATAAACCAAGTAATCGATAAATAAAAAACAATTAAAAAATTGTGTTTCATTTTCTAATTATTCAAAAACAACCGCGGCCCAGAACATAATATTAATTCTGCACTTTTTTGTTTTACTTGCATGCCTTAATCAAAAATCCTGTATTGAACCTAATGGCATAATTATCTTCCAACACTGGCCCATGTTGGCGTGAGTTAGGTGTGAGTGCATAACAGCCTCGTAGCACAGCTATAACGTTATTTAATTAAATTTAAAAAACACTATCTCTAATGACAAGATGTTAAAATATGAACCCACGTGGGCCGTAAATCCTCCCCTTGTTCATTATTTTACCCCTCCGAGACATAAATTTAATTTGATTCGGGAAATATGGACATTAAAACGAGTGTTGCCGTGAACGTAATGGCTCAAGTTCTTCAAAGTTCGCTACATTATGAGGATTAGAGGATAACAATAAGATACCGTTCTATTCCGCGCGTAAATTATTGAGAGCTTAAAGCAGACACGAACGAACTTCATGTTTTGATAGTCAATTTACGAGTACGTATTATTTTGTTGCTGTGAAGTTTTATAGTCTAGCATAAGTATTGGGTTAATGCGAAAGCTGTTGCTGTTTTAGCGGTACTTATTAAAGAATATTTAAATGGTTGTCCATTGCTGTCGTTGCTTTTAAAAGAAACACGTGAGATCCAGAATTAAAAGCAGACATGTCCACTTGAACTGTTTTATAGTAAAATACAAAAATCATTGTACCACAACTATCACATTTGGGATCAAATTGAACATGACCAGTAAGCACAGATCGCATGACCGAATACTGTCATCTTATTGGCTGAAAACATATCTGTCTTGGTTTGAATTATTCATCTATTGGACATATCTGCGATTAAAGTAGCGAACAAATTTTAAATGCGTTTTCTCAACGCTAATATTGCTCAACCACCAACGCGCGATGCGCTCCCGATCGATGACTCATTGCGACTGGCAAGTCCGCAAATCACGCGCGTCGAACAATACCCCTCACCCTGATGGTTTACGATCAATACGACATATTTTTGGGGGCTTGCCGTAACAAGGTTTATTCGTGTTTTGATTGATTATCATTAAGTATTAATAAGTTAAAGTGACACAATTGTTTAACATTATCACGAGTTTAAAAAGTGATTTTTCCACTTGAAAAATTATTGAGTATTTGCAATTCATTGTTCATGAACACACTGTATCAGCCGACGGACGTTAAGTGTTAAAAGTTTTTGGAGAACGCCAACATATTTGAGGTAATTCTTCAGTCACGAAACGAATTTAGCTATAAAAGCTCAAAAACAAACAAAGGATAATAATATAGCATAAAAAATAATATTTACCAAGAGTATATCTATATGACGGTGTATGTCAGAGTGACGATATTACGGTATCGTAAAAATGTATGATAAAGCAAAAATGTTGTATTGCACCAAAAAATTATTGCAGATAAGAATAGAGTTGATCAATTCATTATTTCAAATCTGTCCGGCACTGTGACGTACAACGAATCACATTGTTGACGTACACTCACTGTATTTACACATTTTCACATCCGTATTATTCATTATTTTCACTGTCCGAAAGCCAAATGAGATATATATAACTGGCGTCTCTTCTAGGTTAGATTGCGTTTTTTTTTTTATACGGTAACACGGGCCATTGTCAAGGCGTTACCTCAAAAATTCGCGGTACTTGTACCGTACTTGTACATACCTTAATACAAATAAAGAAAATGGCAGCCATGTCGGCATATTGCTTTTAAAGACCGTATTTTATCATCCATGCGCACACCAACTTAGTTATGTTCTCTATATATTATAAATTACTTTCGTAAACGACAGTACACGATTGAACGCGGAGCGAGCTATCATTCGTTATCTATTGAAATACTTTTTCAATTGCGTTGATACGCAAAAATAAATATTTACAAATATCCAGCTAAATATGTTACGTGCCGAGTACGGGTAGGTCAACATATATGCAAGGGTAAGTAAAAATATTCACCGTTTTCATTATTTACTTTGGATTTCATCCCTTGGAGTTGTGTCAAATGCAGCAGAATAGATTTATAGGCACGAAAACAGGGGTTGCGGTCAGCTAAACCACTGGAACCAAAATATACCTAAATTAGGAACCTATATTGCAATGCAGAATATTTTGAGCAAGTATAATTTATTCGGCAGAATGCCTGTTGTATTTTTTGAAAAAAGACTAAGGTCGCTCGGCTGTAGTAATATAGGTAAAAAAAAAACTATTAACCGATCACTGATGAGTCATTAATTTAATTAGAAGAATGTAATTAGAATTACCATTATGTAATTAGAATGTAAGATGTATGTAGATAATAATGTAATTAAAATTTCTAATACGTGTCGACCAATTAACTTCACTCTCGAGATAAAATCCTTGAAAACGCACCGTTAGGCCGGTATTTTTGAATATCGGTTGTCTTTCTATATGTGCACGCGATGCCTGAAGAAGGAATGGTTCTAATGGTACAGTAAAGTTCTTACTAGGGATAAATTTTCAAGATGAACAACATATATCCATTTGGGTGCAGGGGAAGCGAGAAAACCAGTCACAAATACGGTTTGAGGAAACCGGTTCAACGCTAAATAAGAAGAAAACCGGGCCGCCATGGAGCAGGAGCATCTCAACGAAGAGAATATCGCGGAAGATAACGAGTCTGTACGAGAAGATCCAGGCTAGTCGACTGCTATTTCGATACCAAGATCAACAATTTTGAAACTGAATATGAAACTATACCCATATAAAGGTCCAATTGGTACAAGATTTAAAATCTGTTGATTGTATTTCACAAAAATGATTCGTTGAGACAATCTTCACCAATGCTAGAGTACAATATGAATAAATTAGAAAATTATGTAAAGCTGATCTTAGCATAGTAAATAGGATTAAATAAAGGTTGTATTCGTCATGTTGAATGAATGAATAAGAAGAGAATAGTAAGAAAGATATATGACGCGAGTGTTGATGGAATCCGAAATAGAGAAGGTCTTCGGAAGACTTGACAGTACCAAATAAACCAGATACTGGAAGATGGTCATGTTAGAAACCTCAACAACGGACGAACTTGCATGAGTAGATGAATGAATGTGGATAAGGCGAGAGTGGCAAGACTTATCATCAAGATGTGGCAAAATTTTAATTAGTTACATACATACACAAAGTGAATATTATGTTCCAGGCCGATGTTGTTTTTCTCACAAAATTTCAAGTGTAGTTCGGACTGTGTGTGAGGTGGCACCGTCCTGTTGAAACCACAATTCGATCAACACAATCGACACAATTCAGCCACTAACATGTGACGATAGCCATCACCATTAACGGTTACAGCATTGTCTCTTGCATCCTTAAATAAACTCTACAGTAAACCATACAGTAACTCACTAAGTGTATCAATTGACGATTTTCAGTGCCCCAATAACGGCTGTGTTGTTTATTAACAAAAACCGTCAAGTCGAAATGACAGGTCCAATATGTGTTTGTTTTAACGTTTCAATAACTTCAACACGTTGTTGAGGCGTTATATAATTATAATTAACTACTCTCTACGACTACCAAATGCGAACTGACAAAACGTTTACCAAACCAAAATGGCGGCCAAACAAAATCGGCCTGGAACATAATATTCACCCTGTACATGCGGCAGCCGGAGGTAACAATAATTTACGCGCAAAAGAGTGATACAAAAATTACAGTCACGTATTTACGTACGCACCTTAAAATTTTCCGACTTTACATTACGCTTATTCAATGGTTGCCTTTTTTTGTTTTCACGCACTCTTCCGTCACGTGATGAGGAGAGGGTTACACCCTTATTTTCTACCGAACCCGACCGCGGTCGTGTAGGACCGACATTCGTTTTAATCACATTTAACCCTTATGATAATTATTATATCAAAACGGTCGTGATATTTACTTTCATTTATGTGTACATACATAAAACAGACAGGGTATATAATATTTTAAGGTTGGATAATTTTCAATTGTAAATATCCATGTCGTGTGTCTCATCCGCATCCAAATATAAGCTTTTTACAGGGACGTGCACTCTGTACAATCGAAAAAGCTGTGCGTAATTATAATTTCTGCCAAATGAAATATTTAATTGATGTAGAACCGTATAGCTAGCGAAAGAATTGAGAAATGACAAATAAAGCTGTGCATGTGTTTTTTCGCAATATGCGAACTAAACGCAATACTTCAGTCTCTCACACCGCGCGGCGTTCTAAATACACATATTCACTTGAACAGACGTGTTACAAAACGCCGCAAATGTGTATGTTGCGTATAAGCATAGATGCTGGAAGAATTCAGGATATGGAAGGAATAGACACTCACCATAATCCAGATTCTGCAGACATCTCCAAAATGTGAACTGTATTTTTCTTCACTATTTCGTCAAAGGTTCTTTAAGACGACGACGAGTTCCGACACTGTGTGGACGCAAAGTTTCAAATTAGTATTATATTGTAATCGTTTTGGTAAACGTGTAACGCGCTGGCTCGAGGTCGCCAATCGACTGATCGGCGGCGTGCCAGGAGGGGAAGGGAACGGGGGGAAGGTACAGTGTCAAATATGTATTTACACAAATAAATATATGTCCCAAACAGTGTATTTGAAGCGGACTTGAATACACTTTAAAAGTGAACAGAAACATTTGCGCCTTCGTAATTTACTTTGCAGAATTGACGTCTGATAATGCATGTGTTTTCATAAGGTCTCCAATATTGGCCAAAATAAATTTCTGAAATATTTCAGGATAGTCAAACAGTTCTTCAGATAAAATATATGACAAGTTTATATTGCGATTTGTGAAACATGAACTTGGTGGCGGATCCAAGTCCACAAGGTTCGCGTCCATGATCACAACAGAGTTATTAGTCATGGATGTCATCAATTGAATTTTATCCAGGGCTTCTCGCAATGATTATTGAGTGTAGCTGTTCTTTATATCATATTTCAAATAATGGAACGATTAAATGTATTAATATCAAAAAGGTAACATATTGGTTCGAAAATTGTCGCTAAAAATATTGTCGCTGTAGCATAGTTGGATAATGCACCTTCCACGATTAGGAAAGAGATCCAGGTTCTAATCGCGGTGGCGCAACAACAATATTTTTCGATAAAATTGATTTTATATGTATATCTTTCTAATTAATATATTTAATTCATATTTTATTGTTCCGGGTAGAGACAATACGGTATATTGAAATCTTGGAAAGAGCATTTTTAACATAAGGTGATTTTTAAGAAACACACGAGTTTATTTTATTCTCGAATGATAAATTACTATAATATAATTGTGAAATACAAACTTATCCAGAATAATCGGAATTTTATAAGTTCAATGTTACCCTGAATAAGGTTTTATCACAACCTAGTCTTAATTTAACTTAAGTGTTTAATTTAATTAACTTAATTTAACTTACGTGTTTAATTTAATGTAACTTAGTGTTTTGCTTAAGAACAGGATAATTTAATGATATTTTTGCACGTAAGTTAAGCGTAAAGTTTAAAATTAGAGTTTTGAACAAAATTTACTTTCTAGAGGCACTAAAAATACACTAGAAGATGAATTGAAAACAACCTTCAGATACACAAACGCGGCTTTTATCATTTTTATGTTAGTTTTAAAATAATTTAACGTCAATTTCCAGAGTGCTCCCTATCATAAGTGTGATAAATCTTAGATTACCGGGTTCTATCCTCTGATTACTGTCTAATTACTTGGATCCCAATTCCTTGCGAGTGAAACTCTGTCTTTCTAGATAACAATATTAAACGTTTATTACAACACGTTATACAGTAATATAAATTATATATTCAGAGATAAGACTAGTTATTCAGAAGAAGCTGTAATGGAAGAGAGCCGTTCCTCCAAAGACGGCCTCTTATAAGGTTCGTCCTTCACCACTCATCTACTCACTTTAATGACACACACACATACACAAACATTTACAAAGTGACAGTTTTCACAATAAGACAACAGAACATTTTGTGCAATGTTATATTGAATTCCAATGTTACCCGAAATGACTAAGAATATTAATATTTTTCTAACGCGGAATTTAACACACTTTAACAAAAATATGCTTCTGAAAGACTATGATGAATACAATCTCTAGTGAAAATACCCATCGCTTTTACAGCATCGATATTGAGCCGTTGTTTATTATTTCTTCCTGCGGTACAGGAACTCGGCTGGGCAGCAGTTGTTGTAAGGAAGAAGAAGAAGAAGAAGAATTCTTGAAAGTTGGTAGCGACCTGGACTGGTCAAGTTTTATTCGTTTTACAGAGACATCTGTAGGTACCGGAAGCCCAGGAACTCAGCACTTGTTTATCTTGGTAGAAGAATAGAAGAAGAAGAAGAAGGCGAAGATAGAGGCGTATTTTGAAGAATTTAACAGCGTAACCTAAGCGTACGCCACTGGCATTTTATGAATGTCCTCGTTGTGGACGTTCAAACGATTTGATTGATTTCAAACAATACATTGAATACAAAAGGTGCAGAACTTCAACTTCAACGGACCATCAAAGTACGACTACTGTTTGACAAAGTTTGGACAAAGATTTAGGGGAGGGCGAGGGTGGGAATACAAAGTGTTATGTGTTAATTAAACTTTCCCATATTGTTCTAAAATAATAACGCGCGTTCCGGTGCTGTAAACTCAATGTACATGAAAACTTTTGCGATTTTTAAGTCTGGTGAATATAAATATATTACTTATATTAATCATTAAAATAATAGTAGACAGACAACAAAAATGGAACGAACAAATACAAAATCTGGTCACCGTAGTAAGAAAACTTATTTATTTATATTCATTAGATTAAGAAATATCCTATCATCTAGTATGATTAAAACAATTTACTACACTTTTTCCCAATCTATCTTACAATACGGTATAATCGGTTGGGGTGGGACTTTCGAGACTAACCGTTTACCTGTAGAAAAGGTTCAGAGGCTGGTTTTAAAAGTCATCCTTCGAAAACCGTCAATATTTCCAACTTCACAACTATTTAACTCTCTACAGGTTCTCAGTTTAAATAAAATCTTCAAAAATAACGCACTGCTACAAATTCACAAAGACCATTTCAATTCAACAATTTCCACAACAATAAGTAATCCCCAAATTTAAAACTAGTGCTTCTCGATACCATTAAGCCTATCGAGGTATAAATTTTTTTTAATTCCCTCCCATATAAAATCAAAACAGAAAAAAATTATAAAGCCTTCAAATCGCAAATCAAACAAATATTAGAAAACTCCAACAACAATTGCAAGTTCTAATTTGATTATGTTAATTCTATATTTATTATACATCTTACTTCCATACCTATCTTTACATTATTTTAAAACTTAAACACTCCCCAATTCAAACACGAGAATTTATTTCTCTATAGAGTTGGGTAATTTTGTGTAAAAAATATAAAAAAATTACAATGAATTAAGTATATACAATGTATGTATAAATGTAAAATATATTTAAAATTATTTTAAATGTATATTCATTTATTGTGAAAAAGTGGTAAGAATGAGAAAAAACATTGGTCGTACGGAACGACAGCACAAAGACGCATAAGATACGTCTAACTCAGCCAGCGTACGCTCTGCCACTAACTAAACGATCGGCATCCGGCACCCCGCGCCCCGCGCACTGAGCCTTCCGTATGTATTGACAAATTCACGTCAGGTTCTTCGAGAAAGCATTTTTTATTATTGCGTATGGTAAATACTTATATATTGTAATTTTTTTATCCTATACATAAATATATTACGGAGGAATACCTAAAATATAAACTTTGTATTTAGTATATTTACGGAGATATTTACATAATTGAAGGCATTGTCAACTCAGTTTACATCACCGGAGAGGAAAGGTTAAATAGGCATATCCTTCGTTTTCAACTATTACAAAAATGGAAAAAAAATATTCTACATATGGGATACTTTTTATTTTGTGAAAAACTGTATTTTATTTTACACTTATTATAATTATTATTCTTACATTTTATTTTTAAATAGAAATGTGTACACTGATAAGGTACACTGAATACGTGTCGTGTCAATATTTGTACTATTTTTAAATTAAACTAAATGCTTGCGCAATTAAAATAGAACAAACTTTCTGGTCTCCAGAAATGATGTTGGAACCCCTGCCTGATCACTGAGCGAGTGTCTTAACCTCTAAACCGTCAAGCATGTCTACAGCTCAATGTCTACTTTTTACGTAGATAGCGAAATTCGGTTACATATGCATAGAAAAAATGGTCAGCCTAATTAATTTCGTATTTTGAATTTATGTAATAAATATTATATAAAAGTATTTTAAACTTCAAGTGACGAAATGATCTGGGGTTAGTGTCTGATTCCCAGACACTATCAAGTTAATCTCATTTTAATCGCTTAATTTAATTTTAAAACAGTAATAATATTGACGATAACTTCGTGTAGGTATCTCTATTTTATTTGTCATCACATGAGGGTAGGCACTAGTTGCAAACTCAGCAGCCTAACGAGAAAAACCTGAGAAACTGTTATAATAACAATAATAATGTGTTTATTCCAGCGTGATCAGGTTTTTTTTTAACCCGATTTGCCATAGAAATAAAAAGATCACACATATATACACACAAAATATAAATATTACATATATAACTACTTCAGTCACAGCTAATGTATTGTATATGTAGCTATTTTGTGGGCGTTGCCATTCTCTGGTCAGAGAAGCAGCTTTCCATGAGAGCGCCGCTTACATCAGAGAGTTGATGCTGAGATCCAGCCGCATCTTTACGCCCGCAACTAGATGTCTCAGAAGCGGAACGAATCCATGTATACGGCCTTCGGTAAACATTGTAGACGCGCTGCAATAACGCGCCAATCGAAACAGTATTAGATATGAGTTATTGTATTGAATTCGGAGACGGTTATGTGTTTATACGTCACTTGCTTGTATTTCGACCAGAGCTTGCTGGTGATGAACGATTTAAGCAGGATGCTTTTCACCTCCTTGCTTTGCAATAACGCTCAACTGTTTCCTCTGTCGTACTATATCATCATCGTCTTCTCCATCTTCATTGAATATATGGCCAAGGTATTTGACCTTATTTTGAACGCTCAATTTCGTCCCGTCCAGCCACACGGAAGGGATGTTATCTGGCTCTTTTCCATATTTGAACGCCATTACGACCGATTTGCTGGAATTGTATGAAATATTGTGTTCACTGGCATATGTTTCACATATCTGTAAAAGCTTTCTTATTCCTTTTGTAGATGGTGTTAGTATAACCATATAATCGGCATAACTAAAGTTATGAGCTTGAAGAACTAAAAAGCTATTTATTAGTGCTTAATCTAGTTTAAAATACAATACTTTCTTCCAAAAACAAGCTTGTTCTCATACTGGCGGCCACTTAAATTTCTGAGTAGGCTGCTATTGGTTGAATTCTAGTATAAATGGCAGCGGGCAACAGCGACTGATTTTGCAACTAACTCATATTTCATCAATGGACATCAATGAAACCTAAGTTTTACTGTTAATAAATTAACATAATGTGTAAATAAACTATATGAGAAGACAACTGCATTAAAAGTTTGAAAAAAAATGTTACTGACTTTGTAACTAGTTCAAAGCGTACGAAGCACGACGGTTCATGTAATCTGTCACCAGGTGGTGTCTTAAGGCAGTCGCCATTATTTGACTGTGAAATGTGGCAGACGTATGCCGAGAGCCTTGCGATGCTTGTACACGAATGATATTTGTCTCGGAGATTCGTCTTGAAAACGCGTAAAGATAAAGTGTTAATCGCAACGTGAACTATCTAATTTCATTATTCATTTAATTATTATTTTAATCCATCTCAATTTTTTTCGAAATTTACAAATCTTTATAACAAAATGATTTACATCAAATATAAAAAACTTTTAAAAAGTTGAGATTAATAAATACATACATAATTAACAATATTTGAATATATTCACGAACGCACAATTATTGGATTTTCACCTACAAAGGCACTGTTATTAAACAAATAATAGATATCTCATAGAGACGAAGCTATTTTTTTATTAATGGAAAAATATTATCCATACTTCCATATATAATAATAAAATATATTAAAATTTTAAAAAAATGATTTTTCAGGCGTATTTTAGTATAACGTGTTTAAAACATTTTACAAAAAAAAGAATATTGTTTTAAATAATTTCAAAAAAAGAATCATTAAATTCTCATTATGACATATATGCTGTTTCAGGGAAAATTAATATCAAATTTAGTCCATGGATGGCGATAGTGTAGTGGTATTTGAAGTGATTCCACATATTAACATATATACAAGTTTCATAAATTTGACAGATATGGAGGATGATTGGGTGGAATGGTGAACGTGACATTGTGTAGAGTGATCACATAAGCCAGCCGAAGACAGGTCGTAAGCCTTGTAATTACCCATACTTCCATATGTTCTCCATTAAATATAATAAAAAATATCTTCGCGTCTATGAGATTATTATATCTTATTTGTTTAATAATATATATATTTATCTAATCGCCCATGACACTTTCGACTCGAGACAATCTTTAATCGTTTTCATAGTCCACCGTGTATACACCAAGTCTTAGAAATTCGCCGTATCGTGCCTCACTTCACGCTTGCTGTACGTCAAACGTCAAATGTCAGTGTATTGACCGTTGATGTTCCGTTCTTCAGTTGGGTAAATTTGAACTACCCGGCGACACTTAAACCGGAATAAAAGTTTGTCATTTAATGCAGAGCTCGCTGTAAATTTATACGGGTTTAAAATATTGTCTCTCTCTACCAATCCCAAGCTGGTGCCGAAGTCTCGATGTACAATAATTTATCAAACATATCTGTCTAAATCTGTTTCTGTCATGTGTATTTTATTACTCTCAATATACAATCGTTAAACGGGCCATTCATTTTGGCAATACTGTTTTACACGACGCAGTATAGTGAAATATAAAATATATATTCAATAATGTATTACAACGCGTTTATCATTCTTTTAACGTACGGAAACTGGAGGCATTTTGTTCCGAAAAATCTCCATCAGTATTCGCGAGACGAGACAGCCAGTCCGGCAGGGTGCGTTCATCGACCTGAAAACTTGGCTGACGCGCGAGCTCGTCCCCATGTGTAGGTTCGTCTCGTCTATATGCGAGAAGTCGGCAATTTGCTACGTTCATTTTCGCTAGTGTGCGACAAATGTGGATGCATTGAATGCAGTTTCCCGTCTGCCGACCCTGTGTGAGTTGAGTGATTTTCATCTCTCGCTACATAGATGTTTAAAAAAACCTCCGCTCATTACTAACATACAGACACACCGCAACGCGTACATATATAGGAATATGTCTGGGGGAAATATTCTTTTTGTTATAGATCTACCATAGATGTAGAATAAAATCATTAAATCAGTACTGTTGGATTAATTAAAAAAATATCATTCTTGTTGAACATAATTATTACCTAGAATCATGCAAATATTTATATAAACTCCAGAATTCCAAAAATATCTCTTTTGCCTTATTGTCTTCTTGTATTATAAAATTATATATCTGTCCTATTCTACATATTACCATTAATATGACATTAAAATATCATCAATTTTGAAACAAAATTGTCACTTAGAATAATTAAAATCATACAAAAATTTTAATAAACCCTCAGAAATCTAATGAATAATGTTATATCTTTGATCTCATATAAATAAAACTATATGGCTCTCCTTCACTACAAAGTAACAATAATATAAATACAAATTTAAGAGTTAAAATATTAGATTTATAATGCCCTTACAAGGCGAAACGCGTCTCAAGTAAATAAAACGAGTAGAATCAAAAAACAAAGGTTTTATTTTCACATTACGTTTATTTTATTTTTTATATTTTCTTGTATACAGACTATCAACAGGGCACTGAGGACCCTGATAGATAATCCTAGGTATGACATTAAGGTACAATGTATGCAGTGGCGTGCAGTAGGTATAGATTTAAGTTATGCTGTTACCAATGACATTATTCAAAATAAATCCGTTGTTTATATGACTCTACCATGTATTTATTTGTAATTTTAGAGTACTGTGTTTTTAATGTAATATTAAGTTTTAACGTAGAATAATACCTTCTTACCCATATAAAAAATGTATGGACGTTTTTAAGAAAACTTTCTATGACGGAACATGATTAATTTATTGTTTGAAAATCCTTCACGTAATAACTAAGGAAATAATTATTTCTTTTAAGGGTTAATGTAGGAAATAGTTTTGCCAATTGCTTTTAGTTTTTCCCAAATAAAAAAACAATCCATGCACCAAATTTAAAAAACAATCAAGAAATCAACACGTTAAAAACAGTAAGATAATAAAATTCGCAAATTAGTAAAAGAGGAAGTAGACACTTCAATGATTTGCACGCACATTTCTAATGTTATTCCGTTAAAAAACAGCAAAAGTAACGACTCCATACAAAACGGATCAACCGAAAATAATTTCAATTCAGTAAATAATCAGTTATATGACTCGAGTAATTCACTAGCTTAAAGCTAGAACAGAGTAATATGAATAGAAAGAGCGCCATGGGTACAGCGGTGAGTTGTCGTGGTAATTTTTAGAACTAAACAATTAAAGTTTTTACTGATACAGAGATGGCGCTAATTGTAAAATAATATTTTCGTTTATGTTAATCCAATTATTCAATTTACATTTGTTTCAATTTGACAATAGTCCGACTATCATGTGATTTATCTCCAAAATCATTTTTTGTAATTATTTTTAACATATAATTATATTATTCAGGAGAACGCATTCTTATTGTGACGTTGTAATTATTCAGAACATAGGTCTGCGATATTTTAAATACTAATTAAATGTATTAATTAGAAAGATATACATATAAAATCAATTTTATCGAAAAATATTTTTGTTGCTGCTGGGATTCGAACCTGGTTCCCTTCCCAATCCGCTAAAGATGCATTAACCGACTATGCTACAGCAGACAGTACTTTTGACGACAAATTTTCGAACCTATATGTTACACTTTTTCAAATTAATACATCAAATTAATACTTTATTTTTACGGAATCTCAAATACCTTTGAGTAATCCGACAGAAGACGCCAAAATTAATAATTAAATTAAATTTTGGACAATGAGTGAGATGAATGAGAGAAATAAATTTTAATAAAAATATACACAAAACGTATAATACATTCGTACATCAGACACCTACCTATTCTGAATCTTTAACAAACGAGACAGAATATAAATAGATACATCGACCTATTTTGTATCCCTTTTTCTCATAGCAAAAACGCCAAGTCGGATAATGGGATGACACGAAGTAGGTATTGCATTGGCACTAGGCATACTCATACTCGAACACGCACACACACATACACACACCGACAAGCTCATTTTATTCCACCACCCAATCAATACACACTACGAAGCACTGAGACACACATACAAAATATTATGGCTTATGAAAATTGAGTGAATAAATGAATGACCTCTTCGCCTTCCTGGGTTCCTGGTACTCGCAATAAGATTGAAATAACTAATAATGGCAATATTTTATTGAAAATATTCGTAATAATAAATAAACCATTAATAAATAACCTCCCGCTGTTTGTACGACGGTCACACTTTAATAATAAGTATGTAAATAAAATAATTATAAAATCGTCGCTTTTGTCACTTGATTAGACAGGAAAACATATTACTATCTGGAATGAATCAACTATGATTTTACGTATCCAACCTAGACAGCAGTGATGACCTAAACCGTTATTTCAACTGTGATTGTGCGACTTGTGTCTGATTGTAACGATGAGATAACTGATTATTTGTAATACAAATTGTATTAGAAAGATATACATATAAAAACAATTTTATCGAAAAATATTTTTGTTGCTGCCGAGATTCGAACCTGGATCTCTTCCAATCCGGAGAATGTGCATTAACCGATTATGATATACCAAGACAGTGGATTGTCGACAAATTTTCGAATCTATCTATATGTTACACTTTTCAAATTAATACATCTATTACATTATTTGAAAGCCATCTTCTTTATTTTTACGGAATCTCACATACCTTTGAGCAATCCGATAGGAGACGCCAGAATTAATAATTCATCAGGTTCGATTACCGGTAGCAACAACAATATATTTCAATAAAATCTTTCTAATTAATACATTTAATTTGTATTAAAAATGTCACAGACCTATATTCTGAATAATTACAACTTCACAATAAGAATGTGTTCTCCTTAATGATTATTTGTAACTCGTCGAGCACTAAACTAGGAACTAAACTTCCAACAGTTAAATCTCAGTTATCAGTAACAGTCATAATCGCAGTTACAATAACCATTTATCTCATTATTACTACTGTTCCGAATTCGTAAAACTCACTTTTATTATTGACACATTTCCGCATCCAAATTCCCATCCATATATTTCTTAATGCTCATCTTTTCAGTGTGAACTGTGTCCTTGACGTCAGCAGACATCAACTTGACCGATATTTGTTCGATCTCGACATCGCGATAGCATTCGCGGTGTGGACATTTCAGCTCCAGTGCATTGTGTTTTGATCACGTATTGTTTGTTGTTTGTGTACCGTGTGTGAACTTGTGACATCGCCGTATTCAATTGGGATCGGAGGTCGGCTCATCCGCGTGCCATTTGTGCGATTTCGGCGGCGACTGCGGGGATTACGAAGTCGTCATATACAAGGTAAAGCGAGCAATCCTTCCGAATCCCGGTTCCCGAGATCAGTGGTACTTCGACTAGAACCCTTATCCCCTCACCGACCTAATCCTGCATCACGGTTCCCTATTTCCCTCCACTACCCTGCGGTGATTTCGATTTACGACCGGAACTGTCGTATTCCATTCCGCGGGACGCGCGACCCGGAGTTTGCGCAATTCGTTCATTTAGATCCCGTCGATCCGGATTTACAATTCGAATTCAACTACTTCCTTATAATGAAAAAACACTTTCTACTAATATAGTAAAAAATAGTACAGCAGATTTTACTTAAAGTTTTTATTTTTTTCCAAAACCTTCAGCAACAATGCTGCTGAATTTCATCTTATGCAATGCAAACTCTCTCTCTCTCAAAAATATGTGTCTAAACTTAATGAACTTTTTAAACTAAAACTGTACTGGACACAGCCCCAGAACAACCCTTTATTAAAGTGTAATTATGAATTCCAAGCGTGAAGGTAAACTTCAATGAGGTTGTATAACCCGGCGGGGACGCTGTGTAACCTGAATAGCTACGGCTTCCCGGCGCATTGGGGAAGGTTGGTTATAGTTTCAATACCTTTCAAGTGTTCTCTGTTATAAGTTAATTAAAATGTGACGACTAGGTTGCACCCCCGTTTGAACCCTTATAGCTTCTACGGTACCACTGGCCGTAATGGTGAACTTTCATAGAAAGTGGATTAAAATGTGTGCGCTGTGATTAGATTTATTTTGTAACGTCTCTATGGCTATGCATGTTTGCCGCGGAAAAAATGATCGCGTCTATTTTAAATGTGGCGAACAAGTTTTTATTGATCATTGATTGATCTAATTGATGATATTGTAATTTTTACGGTAAATATCTACGACCAGTATACCAAAAGATCCATATACTACGGTAATTTTGGTATCGATATTATATCAATGGATTGCTAGTGTGTCTCCTGACCACTGTATATATTACTTAATTATTTTGCAAATCATGAATTTATTAATATATTTTTAGACTTGTTAATAATTACTAATAATACTCACTTGTTTTTTAATTGTACTCGTTTATATTATATAAAATAACAATCACTTTGTATGAAACCATGAAATTTATTATACATCAACCGGTTTCGCTTATCTCAAGCTTCATCAGGAAGTATTTAAAACTGATCATAAATCCAAGAAGAGTACTCTTATATATACATACATAAAAAGGGAGATAGAATATAAAATTACATGTGAAAGAGAGAGACAGAATACATATATAATTTTATATAGTTTTCCCAGCCCTTAATGTTCCTTCTATCTGTATATGTATTATGTCTCTCTCTTTCGCATATAATTTTATATTCTGTCTCCATTCATGTTCTATTTAACTATATATGTATTCTATCTCTCTCTTTCACATACTCGTGCACTCTTTTTGTATCTCTGATCAGTTTTAAATACGTCTTGATGAAGCTTGGCATAAGCGAAACCGGTTGACGTATAATAAATTTCGTTGTTTCATACAAAGTGATTGTTATTTTATTTAACATAATATGTCAAACCACAAAGTGATTGCTTTCTACGAAAAAAAAATATATATATATATATATATCTAAATATATCTACTCGTTCAATTTACTTGAAACACGTTTCGTTTTGTAAGGGCACGACATGGCAGAATGGTTACTTAAAATAATTAGAAGCATTCCATAATTTAAGTAAATCCTCAGAATTCCAATAAATAATGTTACCCCTTTTCATCTCATGCAAAAAAAATGTATAGCTGTGTAGATATAAATACAAGTTGTTGAGTTAAATAATTAGATTGATAATGCCCTTACAAGGCGAAACGCGTCTCAAGTAAATTAAACGAGTAGAATCAAAAACAAGTGTTTTATTTTCACATGTGTGATTAAGGAGTTCTACAAACTTACCTCGGAAACAGTAAACATAGACTTACTCTAAAAAATCTAAAGAAAATTCGCAATTATTTACTTGGACCGGATAGTTTTAAATATGCACATACCTACATCAAAGATTGCATGTATCAAATCGAATACCTAAGTGTGAGAACTGTCACCTTTGTATGTGTGTGTATACGTGTGTGTCAGATGAGTGGTGGGGGTCATGGGTTATAAATGGGATAACAGGGCCCTTTTCCATCGTTCATTCGCAATAGTAATAAGCAATATCTGAGTCATATAATTGTAAAGTACTGTAAATATATTATTGTAATAATCTAATATTGTTACACATATTTACCGAGTTTAACTCCAACGAAACTCATGAGTACAAAGTAGGTAATAACCCAAGGGAATCTGGTGGTACCTCGCAACGTGTCTTCAAAAACGAGCTATAATATCCGATTATACGCGATTTTTTATTTTGCAAATAAAATTAGTTGCTCAAAAGCGCTTCTACCCTCCGTGTTCGTGGCATCCACATAGAAAACGGTGCGCCATAATTTTGAGTAAAAATTTTACCATGCTGAAATTTTAAAACACGGTGCAATGAAGATGGGTGCCCAATAATTAGAGTAAAGGAAGACAAAGAACACATGACCCAAAATAAGTTAGCAGAACAAAGACATGCTCATTCTTAGCGTCGGAAATTGACAGCCCGGTGCAAAGATTGGCGTATTCTCGAGGACAGGATCTATACCGTGTTGTGGGGCCAGGGACAATGGCGTAACTACGCCAACACAGCCGACGCGGTGTATTGTGGCCCTTGTTATATAGGGGACCAAAAGTCCGCCCGCGCCCTACGGTACATTTTGTATCGACTATTTTTCCAGTACTAACAATTTTTAAAATCTACCATAGAAAGATATGAAATTGAAAAATAATTTCTCACGTGCGTTACGAAAACACCAAAACAAAAATTAAATTTATTTTTGAATAATTATTATTTTAACAATAATTGAATATGTCCAAGAACAAAATAATAAATAAATTGTGACATATGCTGTTTCAGGGAAATGAATATCAAAATTAGTCCATAGATGGCGATAGTGTAATGGTACTCGATGTGTTTCCACATATTAACATATATACAACTTCCAAATTTTTTTATAGATATGGTGAGAATGGTGAACGTTATATTTGTATAAATTGATCACTTAAACCAGCCGAAGACAGGTAGTAAGCCCTGTAATTACCCATACTTCCATATATTTCCATTAAATATAATTTTAAAAAAACAGCTTCGTCTCTATGAGATATTTATTATTCGTTTAATTATTTAATTTAATAGATTTTTTATAAAACATGGTTAGTTCGTTTGACATCCTAAAGAAGAAAGTGCTATTTTTAGAAACCGGTTGGTGTATTAATTAATTAAGTGGTTAAAAAAACAAAGTTAAATAATTTAAAGATGTAATGTATGTACTGAAAAAATATTATATGTCGGGTTAGGGACCAGACCATTGCCTCAAAGTGAATGTCTCAGTAAAGCGATGCAATAATGAATGCCTAAAAAAATTTTTTTTTTAAAACTGTGAAGATAGAAGGAAACAAAAATATTATATTTATAGTTAAGCCACTGGCCAGGAATGATGACAAAACAGTATAATCCAGATATAACTTGACGCTCGTATAATGACCAAGAGGTCGATACTCCGATTCTCGTCCCAGGAGACCACTAAGCAATTGTTCTAACTTCGTTACAAAGCACCGGTATAAAAAACATAGTTCATAAATCAGACAACAAAACATTGTTTCGCAATAGTGTGTGCTGCTCCACGTGCTTTATCTCAAACTTGATATACTGGGATCAGAACATAGCAGCAGCATAAATATTCTAAAAAAAGGATCTCCTATATAGAGGATAAATGATGTATAAGAATACAAATTTACGAACAGTTGGAAATTTTATAGCAAATTCCTTTGTAAACCCGTTTCGCATAGAAATCTATTTGAACACTTCTTAAAGATTACAAGTCGAGCAATAATCGATTAGACTTCACATCGAGAGCGATGGAGTGATTATCTCGATCAACCGACCGATCGTGTAAATTTCGGCTTATAATCATGGTACACGATACTAGGTGGCAGCACAATCGCTCGCAACCAACACGTGAAGTGCTCGCAAAATATGGTAAATCTATTCGGATCGCCGTGTGCGCTACTCTGGTTTCCTTTCAATACGAATAAATCTTTCGCCTTTTACTAAAGATTTCCGTGGAAGGGGACACTCAAATGAGTCTGTAACCAATTTTTTGTTCCCTGCTTTTTAAGCGGGGTCTTATACTTGGAGTTTCGGTGACCAGAATCAGTTGATTTTGGCTTAGTTCGACGATCTATCGTTCTTCGTACTATTTATTTAACCTTTACCATACCATGACATAAAATACCCGAATGCAGCCGTGCTGTCAACTCGTGTTACCGTAACAGTTAAAAAAAATGTTTTTATTAGCTTAAATGGCTTTAATGATACGAATTTACTTTAAATATTGAGAACTCAATTTTGAAAAAATGATTAATAACATAATTTGGAGCATTCATTAAGTCGTATACAATGTGACCTTCCTTCTTATCTCTCTTCATTTAATTAGTGAGAAAGATATAATTATATTTGTATGTTTGTTGTTATTTTAACTGTGAAAATAGTGTGTGATCTCTGTCTTTCATATTACAAATTGTATTTTTACTTATGTATTAATTTTACAACGGATTGAATGGAAAAAATAATTGTTTTTGTACGATTTCCTTTTCATAATTGGTTTTTCTCTAGTCATTCCTAAGCGCTAATATTTTCTTTAGAATTATCTAAAATTTGAATTTTATGTTGCATGTATTTACCGAAATATCACAGGTTTAATTATGATGGTAGACATGTGTTACAGCATGGTTTGGGAAGGGTTAAAAGATCTTTTCATTATTATGGTCATGCGGATTAACAATA
The DNA here is from genome assembly GCA_031772225.1 of Eubasilissa splendida. Classification (NCBI taxonomy): domain Eukaryota; kingdom Metazoa; phylum Arthropoda; class Insecta; order Trichoptera; family Phryganeidae; genus Eubasilissa; species Eubasilissa splendida. The sequence goes on along the minus strand of CM062855.1, from coordinate 26,890,486 downwards.
ATGCCGAGTCCAGAGTGTGCGAACCCAAGACGCAAGCCGTCATTTTCAGTAAGGTCCCGTAATTTGTCGCCAGGAGGCGTCGAGTTACCAGTGTACACTCGTGACATATGTTATTTTAGTAACAGTGAGTTAACCACCTACCTGCACAGCGACAGTGTAAATTAAAAATAAATATGTATTACCAATTTTATGAAACTATATGACAAAATAAAAGATAATCAACCTTACAAGATTTTTCTCAGTGAAATCTCTTGATCCTGATTTACTAAAATCATTTCAAAAACATCGGGTATAATTAATAAATTTTTATGTGAATTATGTATTCCTTGAACGCATCTCCATGTTTAAAAAGAATCAGTCAAGATACCAGTATACTGGATATGTATAATACTTCTAATCCGCGCGCAAAACATATGGGGTGAAGTTTCATAAAACACTTTTGAGTTGAACTCTTTACTCGGGACGAATCTCATCCGTGCACATGAAGATTATCTCATCGTCATCGCGGTGAAATAATCTCAGAGATTTAGTTGAGATACATCTCAATACCATGCACCAACACATGTTGAGATTGTGTTGTGATTTTGTCTGGCCGCCATTTTGATTATTAAAACATTTTATCCAAATAATAATGGTAATGCTGCAACCATCAATGGTGATCGCTATCGTCGCATGTTGGAAAACTTCTTACTAGCCGGATTGGGTCGATTGGGTCTACAACACTTGTGGTTTTAACAGAACAATGCCACCTCACACACAGCTCGAGCTACGCTTTTATCAAATATCAAAAGGTGATGATATACTATACAACAATTTCGATGCTACAAGACAATATTCGAAATGAAATTGTGGGAATAACACGCGAAGTGTGCGACAATGTTATGAAAAATATGGTTAAAAGAGCACGCATTTGTATCGCTGACAGAGGCGGCCACTTGGCCAATGTTATATTTTATACATAATTGTAATTAACTACATAATTAATAAATAAAACTTTAATTCTAAAAATATATTTCATTTTCTAGTTATTCAAAAACAACATCGGCCTGGAACATAATATTCAGCCTGTATTATCTAAAACCACCATAGATCTCTACAACTATTTAGGTATCTCTTCTTCAATATTAGCAAAATTACTTTGTGGCCACATATTATATAAACATTAAGAACAAAACACTTCGCTTAAATCACTATTTACAGATAAATCAACATGTTTCGATACTTATGGTATCTTCTTCAGGAAACAATGTATACTAAAATTAAGAAATAAAAGCATAGATAAAAAATAAAACTATAAAGTATAATTAGTGAGTAACTTAGTAAGAACTACTATGAAAACAAATTTTTAAAATGAGTTATCTATTTTGAAGTTAAACATATACATTAAACAGTCATATAGATCGTTAAATTACAAACATTTTTCAGGGGGAGGTTCAAAATCACCCGACTGACGAATGACAATTTCATTCGACGTACGACGAATGTGACGTAAGATGCGAGACGGCAATCTCTGACACATGATGAGTATGAGAAGTGTCTCCGAAGAATCTCAAGGGAGCAAAATCCATATCTCAGAGATTGTCTCAAGTCGTAAATATGTTATTCGCGGATACTAATGTTAATTATTTATAATTTTTCAATATTAATTTGTTTATTTTCTCTTCTACCGTAATTTTAATGAAATTGCTTTAGATATGATTAAGACTCAGAGATATTCTTTCCCCCGGCGACTGGACAAGTTTCCGTCAGCTGTGTATAACACATGACTACATTGAACGACACGCCACGCTTTGAGATACATCTCCACCGATTCGTGTAAAGACCTGAATCTCCGCAAAATGGATCTATTCCGTGATTAGCTCCATTACTGAACGGAAGAAAAAGGGTCTTTATGCCCGCAATCACTATTAGATGTCCCCCGGGACAGAACGAAGGTACGTGTACCTACATTTATTTGATGTTTCCTTGGATCTTCGCAATTATTAAGATATATCATATATATTAAGATATATCTTATAATATATGAGTTAGTTATTTGAGCAGCTTTTCATCCAACGTTGGAGGAATAATCCTTATATACGAATAAATCCAAAACCTTTATACGAAATTCTAGAAAACTGACTCCTAATACCTATCCGTATCAGTTTAAATATGTTCAAACACGAATACCCACGTGATTTCGACATAATTACGTCACCGTAATTCCGGAAATTAAATTGTCAAACCTCGTATGTATGTATATATACGAGGTGTAACAAATTAATCGTGTTTTAACTAATACGTGCGTACATTTTAAGTAACAACGTAGCATTATTTAAAATGACAAAATATTTTCTCACTTTGTTACATAATACGTACCAGAAAATTAATAACATGTACCAGCAAATTAAACTCTCGAAATTGATACTATTGTATATAATAGATATTAAAACTGGCGAAATTGTGAACCGGAAATTCCGGATAATGATGTGTTCGTAAATTATTATTTGGGCGCGTTTACGTTCAGTGTTTACTTTTCATGCAAGTTAAATAAATAAGAAATTAGGTAGTGTGTAGGAAAAATATTAGTTTATCTTTTATTTTTCTAGATACATTTTTGTTTTATTTTTTTTGGGACAGATAATTCGATCGTTTAAAATCGCTAGGTTGTATTAAAAAAATATTTTTCCAACTCGAGTCTGCGATACGACGAATAAAAAACACACATTCATTGGACCGACAATAATATTATTTCGTAATAAATTATTGTAACGAAACAATTGTTTTAATTAGTATTTTAAGCCCTAAGCCTGCAGGTAAATAAAATGTATTAATTAAATTCTTTGTTTATCGCTTGAATGCGAAGCATTATAAAATTTAAAAATAAACAAATCAAATCACCGTCAAAAAATGAAATCAATGTCATGTAAATTTAACGGTATACAATTTGATCAATCTTGGCTTTGGACGCATATGAAAACATATTATTACCGTATTTCCTCGATTACAAGACGCATGTGTTTTCCTATGCTGGTGTCTCTGAATTCGGGGTGCGTCTTGTAATCGATGGCGTCTTACAATCGTGACGAATCATCACTGATCGCCAGTAGAACAGAGTCGATAAGTGATTCAGAAAAGTGAGACATTGAATCTGAAAAAATGTCTGATGGTAAATAATATGCCTATTTTTAAATCTTTTTTTTTTTATGTTTGTATGACTTTGTCTGTTATAAAAAGTTTACATAATGGTTTTTATTATTTATTATTGGTGTATAAAATTAATGACGCATCTTATTAATTATTAATTGAGGAAATACAGTATTTATTATTATATACATAATAAAATTACGCTTCCTTATCTTTTATCCGTGACTTCTATCTAGATATGTTATTGGATTTGGATCTGGATTGGATTAGAAAAAATTCGACATATTCGCTACTTTGGCGTGTTTTTAATATCTCTAGGCTAAGATCACTTAAATTTTTTCTCTTTTATATATTTAACAACAGTACGCAAGTACATATTCAATTTGAAATTAAGTGTACATTGTCTGTATTACGAGTAAGAAAAAACATACATTGGCAAAATCGTACGTATTTTTACGACTGGCAAGTATATTGAGCATCTGTCTATCTAAGGTCGCACTGTCGAATGCGATGCGAGATGACTGATGAATGTTTACGTTTGTTCAATAATCATTTATGTAAAACATGATCTCAGTTGTTTCAAAAATGTGGATATATATATATTTCAAGGTTGCTACGTAATAACACCGTATATATAATTCCAGGGAGGACAATACAGTATTCACTAGCAGAAACTGGCACTAGCACCACTAGCCGATTGCTTTCCTGCTAGTGGTATATGTGAGGTCCAGAATCAAAAGTAGACATGTCAACTTTACCTGTTTTTGAGTAAAATGCAAAAAACCATCGTACCACAACTGTCACATTTGGAATCGTATTGAAAATGATCAGGTCACGTGACCAAATACTGTCGTCTTATTGGCTGAAAACTAGGGCTTGTATTACCGGTAAAACAACCAAAACGCATCATAGGTAATTAAAATTAAAAATTAAATTAAATTAAATTAAAATTGGGAAATTTACCGGAAATTATTTTACCACGAATTAAGGATAGATAAGTTTGTTGTAAATACGAATTTACATTAGATGTATACAAATTATGTATTCATACACCTAATGTATGTTTTACATGCATCAATAAGTAAATGGATAAACTAATAGGTTAATAATATTAACTCCTCACACACAGGTAAATCAAATATTATACAGTTGTAATTCTAATTAACCAAAAGCTCGATAATTATTTTTATTTTTAAATTTGTTTTATTAACCACTTATTGATCTCTATTATTATCTGATCTCCCATTATATCTCAATAAAAACAAAAAGGACATCATATGCATATGTATGTATTTAAATGACATTTTTCACCTGAAACGTATTTGAAATTATTTAGGTTTTAATCTAGGATACCGTTTTTTAGTAAATCTACGGTTTTTTTTTCATTTACCGGTAAATAACCGGTAAACTGGTAATGGGAAGAATTATCTACCGTTTGCCGGTGATTGCAATTTGACGGTAAATTGCAAGCCCTACTGAAAACATATTTGTCTGGGTTTGAATTAATTATCTATTGAACAGTAACATAGTAACAAGAAAATTTTAATTGCGATTTTATACGAAATTCTGTAATATTTATCTAATGTCTGATTTTGTTTCTATACCTCACATATATGAATTTTCCGTAACTAGAAATCTAACTAGTTCTGGCACACTTAAAACAAATTGAACAGTCACGGCCTTCCAAAGAATGCAAATTATTATAAAATATGTTCAGTTTATTAGTTTTATATTAGTGAAAAATGTTATTTCTACGTTATTATTTTAAAAATCAATTTATCTAGTGTATAACTTCTAATATAAATTAATAATAATAACCAACATATGTATAAAATGATTTAGTCTTAAATTTCCACCCTTAATATTTTAATTCGGTTGTTTCACGGGTAGAATTATTTAGAATACACAGTACACCCTCCACCCTTCACCCTAAACCGTACACTTTCATCTACCCTTTGAAGGTATCCTTCACTTGTGTATCTACATTACAATAATGTACATGGATGGAAGTTTAATTCACAACGCGAGTACGATTTGTACTTAGGAAATACATCAGTACATGAATTTCTATGAAAGAGCGCGCTCCGTGTCTAGTTTTGCCAACAGACAACAGATGTAGTGCTCTGCACACAGAACAAAGAACTTCAGGAAGCTAAGATGAAAAGCACTCCAGTGCCAGTACTTCTCAACATTCTCTCTCGGGTACTTTATATTTTAAAATGCTTTTTCGAACAACGTGATATGCACTTCAATGTATAACAGATAAATTCCTTCGTCTAATAAAGTGTCAACAAATAGCACGGCTATTCCAGAACATATGAATATTCTTCACATATCAATTCATCTTGGAGTCATAATTGACATTATTGTGTCAAAATTTTAACAATAATTTTCTATTTATTTTTTATCGAGAACACATTATAATTGTAAAGTTGCAGCTTTTGTGTGCGTTTTCCTTAAAAATATACAGGATGGCCCAAAAAAAGTGAAAACATTTCGTAAAATGTGATATAATTACATCAAAATTAGTTTACTAATTAAGTTTACCTATTTACCTAAATTACGTTTTATTTCGACAATTTCCGGTCGCTACCTTTGGTTATTAATTTTCCCATTGTTTATATTTGTTTTTTTTCATGTTATTGGCCAGATTGACAAAAAGACCGTATTCTGATCAAAAATTTGCGAATTGAACAACGTTGGGGTGCTAGGAAAATGGTCAAAGAGTTTCAAAACATTGCCTACAGCATAACTGGACATTACAGCAGGACGTACCTCCATCTCACACAGCCAGAAATATAGTCAACTTTCTTCGTCATGAGAATGTTAATTTCATCGAGCCAGGCATGTGCCCACCGAACAGGCCAGATTTAAGCCCAGTAAATTATGCAATATGGAGTGTTTTTATGATTTCTGATTAGCTAAATATTGTGCAAAAAAATTATATTAAGAATTATAATTAATTACATTATGTTTTGAAATAACTCGTGTGTCACGAGGTGTTCTCACTTTTTTTGGGCTACCCTATATATAAGTTATCGTATCAAAGTGTAATCTCTGGCGTCTCCTGGCGTAAATTACTCAAAAGGTATTTGAGATTTGTCGCAATAAAAACGTAATAGCTTTTTAAACATTTAATAACAGATGTATCAATTTGAAAGATGAATTTGTCGTCAACTTACACGGTTAATGTGGTGTAATGGTAACGCATTTCCCCGAACATGAAAAGATCCCGGTTCGAATTCCGGTGGCAACCAAAATATTTTTTCGATAAATTGATTTTTTCTGTATATCTTTCTAATTGATACATTTAATTTGTATTAATAATTTTTTTCAAACTATATTACATACATGTCAAATTTCCTAGCAGTTTAGGAGATAACATGATAAAAAGGTTTGGTATTTTTTAATACACGAATTGTTTTGAATGCAAATAAAATATATTACCTTCATATATCGTATATAACCTGTCCGAAATGAGAAATTAAACTTATTACTATAAATTATTATATTATAGCGACATTTTTGTAAAAAGTTTCACTCCATAAGCAACGAACCAAATTCAGAAAAATTCAAATTCAAAACTTTGAAACTCAATTTTTTATTAAATTTTTTTATTTATTTATTAATCTGTTATAATTACAATGATGCAATACAATAATAAGTTTTTTTTTAGTTTTACAACTTCTCTCAATCATGTGCTTGTGCAGAAAAAAGGATTACATATTAATATTATTATTATTAAGAGAACACATTCTTATTGTGAAGTTGTAATTATTCAGAACAGACGGTCTGTGATATTTTAAATATGAATTAAATATATTAATTAGAAAGATATAAATATAAAATCAATATTATCGAAAAATATTGTTGTTGCGCCACCGGAATTCACGGGAAAATAAGGTAGATGGCTCTTTCAAATAATGGAACGATTAAATGTATTAATATCAAAAAGCTAACATATAGGTTCGAAAATTGTGGCTAAAAATATTTTCGCTGCAGCATAGTTGAATAATGCACCTTCCTCGGTTAGGGAAGAGATCCAGGCTTCGAATCCCGGTGGCGCAACAACAATATTTTTCGATAAATTGATTTTATATGTATATCTTTCTAATTCATATTTTTAATAATTATTGTTTAGAATAACTATCTTATAATAAAATAAAATAAAACACAATAAATTAATAGCAAGGATATAAAAATACTATAAATTTCGGAGTACGTGTTTATCTTTAAAGTGTTTTTTGATAGCATTGATTATTTATTTATTATTATTAATCTTCTTGATGTTTTTGGGATAGCTGTTATTTTTTTTTTCCTATGTGCGTATAATATTGTTGTACAAATGATGTGTTAATTTTTAAGCATGAAAATACAAATCTAAACCTGGTACGATTTTCAGTAATAAAATAATATTTTTCTTTTCCTTTTAATATTTGAATAATAGATTTTTTTTAAAGTAGATCACAAAATGTATGTATCTCAGTATGATGTAAATGTTATATGCCACGATATAACAACGTACTCGGAATCGCACCGCACATAAAAGACAGCATCTATCAGCATATTATATTTAAATTCGATTTGAATGGCTGCACCACCAATTTAGATGCGTTTTTCTTTAACGTGTTCAGTTTTTAAGCTATTTATTATCACGGTAGAATGTCACTGAGCTGAGCAGTGAATAAATATGTTGCACAAGTGGACAAAATCGTGCGTACATATATAACCTATATACCTATAAAAGTTGGAGGTATATAGGTTTTACAAATGTTGACAGAGACAAAGCGTCGGCCATCTTGGATGACATGCAGTGACGTTGCAGGTATATGATCACTTAGAAATTGTGTGTAATAGTATTTTTATTTATTTTACACGATTGTTTAATTAAATTCGATGATGTCCAAGAAGATGACGCATGCGCAGTCATAACTCAAATCTGCCCAAAAACTATATACAGTTCAAAATAAGAAAATATATAAAATTTAACAATATAGATTTTTCAGGCGTATTCTAGTATAATGGCAATGGTGTAGTGGTACTCGAAGCGAGTCCACATATTTAACATTCAAAAATTTAATGGAGATGGGTGAGAATGGTGAACGTTATATTTATACAAAGTGATCACTTAAGCCAGCCGACGACAGGTCGTAAGTCCTGTAATTACCCCATACTTCCATATATTTTCCATTAAATATAATAAAAATAGCTTCGTATCTATGAGATATATGTTATTTGTTTAATAACAGTGCCTTTGTAGGTGAAAATCCAGTAATTGTGTGTTCTTGGACACATTAAAATATTACAAATATACAGTGTTGTTGCGGGAGTGGTCTCGTATATCGAACCGTTTTAATAGGTCTACAAAAATTTCCACGGTTTACTAGATCACCCGGGCGAAATAGACTAAAAACAATTGATCGTTGAAAAGATACGTAGGTGTACAATAAATTGAAAAAAAATATGACCCATATTAAACAAAAAAATAAAACAAAATAACGCGGCAGAGGGCGCGTATAATGGAGGCCGTAAAAGTTCCAGTACGGAAAAAAAAAAGTACATTATATGAGAGAACTGTTCCGTGTATTGCCGTCGAGTATATATAATATATTATTTATATTTCTTACACACCCGCCATCCCCTGTGAATACGCAATGAAGTGATTGCGTCACGGGGTATAGAGGATTCCAATGGTTCGAGATTTAAGCCGCAGCTTTGCAAAACGTCCGTCTCCAAAATCCTACCCGTTTACGTTTGTCAAAAATGTTGTAAACCCCTCTCGTCTGAATTAATTACTGAACATATCGCGAATGAATAACAAAAATAAATTTTGTGTTCCGTAATTTGTATCACTTTACACTATAGAGTTAACAGCGTTATACACAGACCGGTAAATAAATAGACACGAAATAAAGTGTACATATAGGAGAGCGGTTTGGAACATTTATTGCGGGACGGGGGACATTGTACACATATTATTTGTGGAAACATAAATCCGATTATGTTTATGATAACGAGATAAGTTGACGACAAATTTTCGAAATTATATTTTACACATTCAAATTGATACATCTGTCGTTCTATTATTTGAAAGCTTTCAATCGGTTAATGCATTTTCCCGGATCCAGGTTCGAATCTCGGTAGCAACAAAAATATTTTTTCGATTAATTGATCTTGTACGTATATCTTTCTAATTAATACATTTAATTTGTATTAAACATATCACAGACCTATGACCTATGACCTAAAATTGCAACTTTATAATAAGAATGTGTTCTCCTTAAAAAAAAATACATATTATATTGTCAGCGTTTAAATTTTCGTTTCAATCAAGTCGTATATATTTTTAAAAAGTTTCGGAGTTATTTGATTGCGTAAGTGGTACCAAAGTGATCACGTGAATGACATCAAAATGAAAATATTGAAACAAGGAATATGCGTTTGTTCATGTCTATATATTTGGTAGTGTGTGGTTATACATTATTTTTAAATTTTAAGAAAAACATAAATATTCATTAATGATAAAATTGTGATAGTTTGATTTAAAATACAAAATAAATGCAACATCTTCTTTCAAAAACTAGTTAGTTTCGCCATACCTAGCGGCCATTTAATTTTCAGAGTAGCGAAGACTGATATTGGTCGAATTTTATTAGAAATGGCGGACGGCTAAAGCAACTGATTTTTTTAAAAATAAAGATACGTTCACGAAATACATGTCACATCAATACTTTTAAATAATAATAATATTGGATAATTTTTATAGCGCCATTTTCGTAAAAAAATTACACCTACCAGAATCTATTTTTAAAAAAACAAATTATTTAGTACCTAACTGAAATTGTTACTTGTCTCCAACGATTCCAAATTATTTCATTTGTAACCAACACCGTTTATATGCAAAATTGACAATCCCAATTTTTTATCAAAACCATGACCATTTTCTATCAAATGAATAGGAAATTCTGAAAACCCACTATTGTTCAAACATCTCAAATGCAAATAAAAATACGAATTTTAACCACAAAGTTAATTTTGCTAATTTCAAAAGTATAATCTATCTAGCTGAAATATTAGAATGCCAGCATAAATGCTGTTACAATAGTCCACACATGATACCACAAATGCATTTATAAGTAGACGGGCTGCCTCAGGAGGAAGATGTCTCCAAATACTTGATGTCAGCATGCACTGACAGTTTTGCTGATTTGTGTATTCACTGAAAGATCTGAATCTATGTAGGCCAACAACTTAACTACAGATTTAACATTCGCAGACATTGATTAATGTATGAAGTATTGCCTTCTAAGCGTTGCTGTCCATTGTAGCTCTGTTTTGGATGAATTCAATGTAAGTCTATTTTGTGCCATCCACTCGCCTATATTTTGTGCTATGAAAATATTACTAACTTGCTGGTCTCCTGGAATGAAGCTCAAACCCCCGACAATGGTTCTAATGGTTAAGAATATCTTTAGAACAATAAACACGTCACTTTGCAGTTAACATCAATTTGAAAAATATAGTTTGTATCAAAAAGAGCTGAGTTAGATTGTTAATAAATTAACTAACACAAAGCGTTAAAGCTGTATGAGAAGAAAACTGTAAACAATAAAATAATGATAAGAAGAAAATAAATAATTTAAAGGTTGCTGACTTAGTACCTACTCTCAATTTATAGTATATATTTTTCAAGCAATGAATGAATGTAACCTCTTTCACCTCAAGTATGTATTAAAGAACACATGGACTACAGGGTATTCTGTGAGTATATTAACCTGAAAGATTAATTACATTATATTACAGTGTAAAACGATAAAGCTTCAAGGGTTCATTTTAATAATTCAATATAATCAAAGTGGGACGTGTGCGAGTGCAAGTACTGAAAGACCAAGGTACAGAGTGAATAATTATGTTTCAGGCCGATATTGTTTCATTCATAAAAATTTCAAGCGTAGCTCGGGTTGCTGGCCCAATAGACTCAATACGGCCACCAAGAAGATTTTACAGCATTGCCTTTTGCATCCTGAAAGAAATAGGGCCCAATGATTCCGCCGGTGCACATGGTGCGCCATACAGTAACTCTGCGTAAGTGTAAAGGTCATCGGTGGATCAATTGAGGAGGAGTCGAAAAGAGCTTCGTCGTTTATGATGATTTTTTCTCCAAAAGTCGAGTTTGTGTTTGTTTTAATGTTTTAATAACTTCAACACGCTGTTGAGGCGTTAGATGCTTAATAATAAATTGTAATCAACTATTTTCTACGACTATCAAATGCGAACTGACAAATGTCTGCAAAACCAAACAAAATCGGCATAGAACATAATATTCACTCTGTATATCAAAATGTATTTATACTGTTGTATTCCACTATAACTTTGTGGTAATTCATTAAAAAAATAATTAAAAACAATTCACTTTGTTTAAACACCACTTTATTCTTGCTATCACCAACTGGTACACCCTGAAGAAGGAACAGTGGTTCCGGAACCGATTGGTGATAACAAATATTAAGTGATGTTTTCACTTATAATCATATATTGTTATATCCAACTTTCTCGCATTTTAAATTAATTTGATGAATTGTGTACATTGTGCATTATTAAGATTACGTTTAATTGTTACTTTATAGACTTGCAAAAATAAAATGAGTTAAATGTATGCCTCGGCACGTGAATTGTCATAATCTTTAATAAGTGCCAATATTTCTATTTAATACTAAAGTATGCATGGCAATTATCCGCCATGATCTTTTGACGTTTTCGTATAATTGCGGCTCTATTTCGCAACTAATATGTGAAATCTCTAAACCGTAAAATTGTCTGTTAATATAAAAATATTATTTCTTTAAACTTTGTACTACACGCGCAATTATCGGAAAGAACAGACCCTCCCACCAATATAATGCAAATAACAACTAAAGATTAAATATAATCAGGTAATAATAGCTGTATTAGACGGTACAGTATGAAAAGGTGAGGATAATTAGGAATATTGATAATATGTATGAAGTGTTTAGGAAGGTAATATTGTAGATTAACGTTTTTTATGAATTTAGATCTAACGGGATTTCTACAATTTTTAGGTTATTCATTATAGTTCCTTTATATCGGTGGAGAAGTTTATATTTGTGGCTGAAGAAAATAATGATGTTACTTCAATCGACACCACTGGGTCGCCTGGTTAATAATAATGTACATGTGCGTGTGCGTGAGTATTGCCGCCCCTTTTTCGGAAAGCTAAGAAAACGGTAACCGACAGACGTCATTCTTCTTACATCCCAGCTAAAAGAACAACAAAATCGGACCAGAAAGACAGCAAAAATAAAAGGTTAGTGCAGTTCATATATCATGTGTGCTTATTGTTAATCGGAAACCTGGGAACCAGCTATCGAAGGCATTTACATAAACAGGTTTTATTAATATGATTCAGAGAAATTATTATTTTTCAGACTAGACAGCGATAATGCTTTTTTATTCCCGTAATTAAATGTCTCGTGGTTTGGTTTGTTTGTGGATTATTGGAGTAGGTTTGTCGCTTCACAAAACATCAGAAAAATGCATGATATTGAACGATCTCAGTCGATAATTTTGGTCGCCAAACAAGATACGACATGCCTAGTAAATTTGCGTGCAATAACTGCATTATGTCAGGTCAGGCGTCATCTTGTTGATACACCTTGATCGATACCGTCCAAAAGTTTACTCTCATGTCAACATTGACGGTTAACGCAACCCCAGTAGCATTTTCAAATTACGGAGGTGTTTGGGTTGTCGGAAATCATAATCGCGGCTTTTGGTAAGACTCCGACCAACCCAAAACTGACCCAGTACGCCAAAACTATTTGATAAAATTCACAATTGCAGTGTGAGGTGGACGATTATGGACACCGAAATATTTACGCAGTTTGCAAAATACTGCTGTGATATTTCCCTATTTTTGTAGAGATTTTACAATAATTTATTTCCTCAAGTAAAATGTCATTGCTTCACAATAACATTTATCACAAATCAGCTGTCAAAAATCTCTACAGAAAAGGTGGCAGTTAATTCAAACTGACACCCCTTTTGAGACACCCGTTATAAGCTATCGAAAAAACGAGATTAATCTTTTAACAAAAGGCTGCCATCTACCAAGAAGCTGGTATTCTTCGAATAAGTCGTGAGAAAGCTATATAGCTCTCTTCACATAATCTTGAGAAAGGATTGTAAAGAAATTGCAAATATATTGTAGAGAAATTGATACATTTCATTAAAGTGAAGTGTTAATTTTCTGAGAAATGTTGAATTTTATGCAAGGGGGTGAGGAAACGGAATGTAGAAAGAGTGGTAGGAATTCGGTATAGTAACAGAACACATAGGTATAGTAAACTTAAAGGAGCATCCACACACTCGCACGGCAACCGGCGATGAACAGTTAATGTGTGACCTTTTCGCTCTGGAGGTAATTTTTCTCTAAAGAGTAAACAAACTAACTTTTTTCTAAATACAGGGTGAATATTATGTTCCAGGCCGATGTTGTTTTTGAATAACTAGAAAATGAAACACAGTTTTCTAATTTCGTTTTTACTAATCGATTATTTTTTTTATTGCAATTATGTATAAAGTATGACTGAATATCTATGGTAACGCACTTTCCCGGATGCGAAATGTTCCGGGTTCATTACTCAGTCATAACCAAATATATTTTCGATAGATCGATTTTTCCTGTACATCTTTCTAATTGATTCATTTTATTTATAATTTCTAATTACTTTATGGTCTGTATATTTGTATTTGTGCATAATATATAACTTAATTATTATATCAAAGCTATAGTAATTTATTGTTCCCATATTGAACAACAAATTACGAGTGTATTCTCGCCCTTACGAATCAACTCTAAATTTTAAAGAAATTATAAAAATAATGCCTATAAGACTTAACGGTTAATAAAATGACGTATTCGTAGAAATGAATTAAATATTTGCTTTCTAACCCACTTTTCTTTTACTATCTATTTTTTTTAATCCCAAAGTCAAAAGATAGACTATACAATAGAATCAATCAGATTCTCGTCGTATCATCTCAAATGCAATAAGAAATTTTTGAACTCACCCGGGTACATGATACAAGTTTCGTTCTACTAGAAGGAAATTTATTCCACTCTATAGGATCAGCCACCCTGAACGCCCGTTCGTAACGCGTCGCCCTATTATAGGTGACGGGTTAATTTAATCAGCCTATTCGCGGATGACTGAACAGACCCCATTGTGCTGCGCCAAAGTGCGTACGCACAGGTGGATGGATTATAATGTCGTCCTATGTAACACCATAAATATCAACAAGTACATTTTAAACTCAACTAGACTGAACAGTGGCATGTATGTGGTATGTATAAGTGTTAAAATTCTATGATAAACTTAACACAGTGCGGCATCTATGGGAATGCCATAAAAACTTGCATCTTACGATGCCTGCCGTTTCGGCTGGCGCCGCCAACACAAGTGATTCGCTACCGGCCTTCGCTCAAGTAAACCTTCGTAACATCGTATTTAAAGCCGAGTTTACATTGTGACATTATTTTCACTGGTTGTTGCACGTGTAAATAGATAGATTCATTTGTCTTATGAAACCGAATAAAATTCGCATGCAACTAATTTCATCGTGTAAAATGTGATGAAACTAGCGTCGCGCAAGAGCTCGCGCTGAGCGAACGCGTGTGTTTTTGTGGCTGCGTGAGAGTATTCACATCAAAAATGGCAAATCAACGCTGAAATGCTGATAAAACCCACAGTTTATCAATGAATACCAGCGAGACGAGTGTCTCCGGGATCCGAAACACCCTCAGTATGAAATAGAGACGCCCGAGATGCAGCCAACAATGAAATTATAGAAGCCATGGAGATGGAAACTATGAAAGATGTAAAACAAATAATGGATATCTCGTAGAGACGAAGCTATTTATATTATATTTGAAAGTATGGGTAATTACAGGGCTTACGACCTGTCTTCAGCTGACTTAAGTCATCACTTTATATAAATATAACGTTCAAGATGGCGATAGTGTAGTGGTACTCGAAGTGTTTCGAAGGTCGTAAGCCCTGTGATTACCCATACCTTCATATATTTCCATTAAATATAATAAAAAATAGATTCGTCTCTACGAGATATCTATTATTTGTTTAATAACAGTGCGTTTGTAGGTGAAAATCCGGTAATCGTGTGTTCTTGGCCATATTCAAATATTGCTATGAAAGATGTAGTTGCTAAAATACGATCGCTTCGTAATACCTATAACAATGAAACATTGAAGGCAAAAAAAATCCATTGCATTTGATGTTGATGGTGGCATGGTTGCTGTGATACTGAAGAATTCACAACACTAAATCTCATGCAATTTCCCCAACTGTTTGTAGATTCGGCTTAAAAGCTCTTATTTATTTCCACCATTTTTGAATAAACCTCGTGAATAGCAGTGAGTACCCTTTACTCATGCGATACCTTGTCTGCTTACCTCACTTTTTCAATGTTGAATCAATGCTGAATAATCGTAATCACACACAAAAATCCTCCATATGTGGTGGTGGCCCACAAGAAGAAATACACAACACGCGGGTACCACTATTATAAGTACACAATTCTAAGAAAATTGAATACAGTTAAATCATCTTACCAATGGTAAATTTTTACTATAGTAAAAAAGTTACTTTAGTAAGAACAATTGCGAAAGCGTGTACATTCAATAGTAAACTGATTTTATTCACCGATGTCCGATGACAAAACAGTCAACCGTTAGTTAAAAATGGCGGCCTCTTCGCGACCGTTTCAAAAGTCATCTGTCACATCGGCACTTGGAAAATTGCCGTATACGACAATCAGGTCTATTCTCAAAATTGCAATATTGAAATGAAGGTGATTGTTACACCAACCTCAAAAATAGTGTTATATTTGAATGAGAGAGAGGAGTGAGGG
Organism: Eubasilissa splendida; assembly: GCA_031772225.1. Classification (NCBI taxonomy): domain Eukaryota; kingdom Metazoa; phylum Arthropoda; class Insecta; order Trichoptera; family Phryganeidae; genus Eubasilissa; species Eubasilissa splendida. Next base: position 26,874,412 of record CM062855.1, on the reverse strand, counting down.
AGATAAACGTACCATAATCAGTCAAAACTATCTGTCTATTTTTGAGGGTTGGTGTAACAATCACCTTCATTTCAATATTGCAATTTTGAGAATAGGCCTGAATGAATCATTCGATATCCCGCCATTTCGGTGATGATAGTTCGTTCAATGCAGCGGCGAATAAAGCATAAAATCATATATATTTTGGCAATGATGAATATATAAAATAAATCCAATCTGACGTCATTCGCAGATTTTTGACGATTATCTGCCTCGACACACAATTAGGCGAGATTAGCTTTGACGGTACGAATAACCCGCAAACGTTTTTTACCACCCACCGCCTATGGTAAAAAGTTACTATAGTCTAAATTTACCACAGATCAGTGAGCGAACAGTTAATAGAAACTTCGGATACTATATAAGGTAGGTCTGTCACGTTGTGTATCTCAACATATGCGCTGCTGGAGAGACCATGTAGACAGGATGGCGAAAACCTGAACGGCACACATCGTAGCACTTGAGATAATAGCAGCGAACATACGACCAATAGGCGCAAAGCCCACTCAAAAGTTGAAAAGATCGCTGGCCAGTCGACCTCCTCCGTAAGATCTTTCGAGAAAAAACAGATCTAGTATAAGAAAAAGTCTTTTAATGTGATATCAAGCATAAAATTATGTCAAAATAACAATACAAGTAGATCAATCAAATCAAAATAGGCAATTCGATATTTTTTATAAAAACTACTTGAAGTTTCCATGCCAGTGAGTCAAATTTGAAAGCATTCCGTGTCACGGTAAAAATACATTTAATGTAAAGTCTCACATTTCAAACATACAATGTGGTTCATTTTAAATTATTATTAATTTGTTTAAAAAAATTATTTGAAAACATAAGAACATTTTGACACATTATTATTGTTGTTAGTGTTTTCATCCAGATGAAAAGGTGTTTTTCCGAAACTGGTTGAATATAAATTGTTAAGGAGAACACAACCTTATTGTGAAGTTGTAATTATTCAGAACAGACGGTCTGCGATGTTTCTAATACAATTTAAATGTATTCATTATATACATATAAAATAAATTTTATCGAAAAATATTGTTGTTACTACCGGGAGTAAGATAAAGTAGATGGCTTTTAAATAATGAAACGATAGATGTATTCATTTGAAAAGTGTAACATATAGGTTCGAAAATTTGTCGTCAATGCACTGCGGTGCTATAGCATAATCGGTTAATGCACGTTCCCCGTATTGGAAGAGATTTTATATGTATACCTTTCTAATTAATACATTTAATTTGTATTAATTATGAAAGTTTAATAATAAAATATCTAAACACATAATAGATATCTCATAGAGACGAAGTGATTTTTTATTATATTTTATTGAAAAGTCCTGTAATTATCCATACTTTCATATATTTCCATTAAATATAATAAAAAATAGCTTCGTCTCTATGGTATATCTATTATTTGTTTAATAACAGTGCCTTTATAGGTGAAAATCCGGTAATTGTGTGTTCTTGGACATATTCAAATATTGCTAATAAAATACGTCTTTGTGGCGTTATTATTTTCATCCACAAGCTAAGCCACCACGTAGTTCTTTATTTTGATTTATTGCGGCTAATCAACTTTCATGTACCTGCCAGAAACACTTTAATAATTTTACTTTATTACTGTAACAGTATCGGTACGGTTGCTCAGTTTAATTCACCATTACACACAAAATTCAAATCTTGGGTGTCGAGTATGCGGATGTTGCCGATGCATGGAATATAGCGTTACCGAAATCAAAATAATTCTAACATGTTTTTTTTATGACTGACAGATCGGACGAACTGATTTAATTAACATTTACAATTACAAATGAAAAAATTAACGAATTCTTCTTATGTATGTATATAAGAAATAGATTTTTAAAGGTGATGCTTGACAAAATTTCTATGCTTTATTTCATTTTTTTACTGTGTATAATTTTTGCCATGTATTTAATGATTTTAACGTTCATCATGTACGTATTATTTTTATTTTACTTAATGTAAGTATCACAGGCTCAATTGAAGCCGTTCATTTAAAAATAAATAAATAAAAAGACAGAATCTTTTTAGAAACTATTTAAACATTTTTATTTGTTGATATAATATGTAACGCTATTTTTTTTAAATAAGTATGCAAGCTTCCCACAAGTGTGGAACCCTCCGAGCTATCTGCACCCCGATTAATCCATTCTACCCCAACCCCCGGGCGTATATCCCGGAGTGCTCGGCTGTAATCCTGGATGCAGGCGTGTCTGGCGCGGTGCCTTCCATCCCCCAGGACTCGTCCTGTTACGGTACGCGTATTAATTATGAACGAAACGCAGGTATTTAGGGGGATGGGTAACAATGTACACATTATTTTAATAAAAAATGCGTTTATCGTGTGTTTCATCGTACGTGTTAACTTGTCGGTCTGGAATGTTCCAATTCGTTAGAGTGTTCAGTTTGAGTGATGAGGTCGTAGACCCGACACTTCCGTCTAAGCTGTTTTCTACCAATTCGACTCAAAATAAATTGTTACTTTTTTTCGACACCTACATAAATTCTCACACACAAATGCTTCAAGGATTACGTCATCCACATCAGCGTCCGACTGAGCTCCCACCCTTGTAAAAGTGTGACAGATATTTATATAACTGGTGTCTCTTTTAGGTTAGATTACGTTTTTTGTAGATGGTTTTCTTGATTAGACGCCATTGGCCGACGTTTGAATATGAAATATTCAATTTCCTTTATTAAGTACTACATTTGTGAGTTCTTTGATTTTTTTATTTTATTGTAAAGATACATCATTACTTCTTCAGACACACATTTTGTTTTGCGATTAACTTAACGAATTATATTTTTCAAATTATTTAGGTTAGATGTACTAAACTAGATGTAGTAAACCACTAGTTAACAAGAGGACATAACTCTCTAAATACTTCCAAGTATTGGATACAAGACAACTGTTTACTAAAGCTTAAAAACTATTTTTTTTAAAAAATTAACTTTACTTTCACGATCCGATCCAAAGGAAACTAGGAGCAAAGCCTTAGGATACTTTTCAGTGCCAAAATTTATTATCAAATTCGATCAACGAACTTTCTTATTTTGTGCTCCGCGAATATTTAACAAATTGCCACTAGACCTTAAAGGGTCTAAAGTGATTAACGACTTCAAATCAAAAATAACAATGTGGTCGCTTGATGTGGGTAGAAATCAAAATGAATCTAATTTGTCATTTGTGCTAACACCTAACAACCTACACATTTTTGTCTCCAACTATTGTATATTACAGACAATAATATTTTATAACTTCAGATTGTTATTTTTTCACATAACTTTTTATAACTTACTTAACATTATACTTACTTACCTCTAAACAATTACAACGTTTAAAAAACTATACAGGTAATTGCTTTAGAATAGACCACGTCTAGTAAAGTAACTACCTTTATTTTTTCATATGTATCATTTATGCTATAAATAAATAAATAAACATATTTTTAACATTTTTTTATTTGTTTCGAGGGTGGGAGTATAATATATAGAAATGTTGTCACAGGTATTTGGTATATATGTTTATAGGCACCAACGAGGAAGAACTGTGAAAAAAAAAAATTATATCAAACTTGCAAAAAATGAAAACATGATACGCGAAACATGTAACGCATTTTTGTTATTTAATAATTAATTGATTGTACATTATGTTTGAAACGTTGAAAAATAAGTTTAACGGAAACGCTGGGGGTGGCCGCGCAGCTGTCCCTTGGGTACGACCACTGCAACTGAAAGACTCGATGGTCGCGATGGATTGCGTCATCCGCAAAATTTAAAAATATAATTATTCTGCCTATACTTAAATAAATACGTTATCGGGATTTCCTACGATTAAACAACATGCAAATATTTTCGCCAACTGCCCGGATAAATATTTTTTAATTATGACATATTTCATATTACCTTAGGTAAAATATTTGTATGTACGCTACTGACCATTTTAACGTTTTTAGACGATATTTCATATCTTGTCATGAATATGACAAATCGTTCAATCCCATAACGATTGAATGTTATAAATCACATAGATTCTTTAGATTATTTCTGTTCAGAGCATAATACATCACTCAATTTCATTGCAATGGTGTTATTTATAAAACAACGTTATTTATTTATTTGACAGTACAACTACAGTTTTTTTTTAATCAAATTAGTAGTTGGACACGATTAGAAGCAAAGTGCGAGATTCTTAGAATCATGGAAAGCGTAGAAAAGGGGGTCTATATTCAACACTGGATGCAGATAGCATAGTTGGATAATGCACCTTTCCCGGTTTGGAAAGAGATCCAGGTTCAAATTCCGGTAGCGCAACAACAATATTTTCTGATCAAATTTATTTCATATGTATATCTTTCTAATTAATACATTTAAAATATCACGGACCTATGTTACGAATAATTACAACTTCACAATAAAAATGTGTTCTCCTTAATACTAAAAATATTTTTTTATCCACAAAATTAATAACATCATCATTTAAATTCCTTCATCACAGTAGAGTCGAAGGCCCAAATTTCGATGAGTCTTGCGTCGCTTGAGTCATCAACCGATCATTACTGTCTTAATACGGTCATTGCTGATGTACCCATGTGAATTACCTTGGTAGTCGGTCCTCTTCGCTATTCGTAAGACGTGTCCAAGCCACCCTAATAGAGATATTTTTATATGCAGTAGTAGGGGTTCCATGCCGAGGGTCTCGGCAACGATCTAATAATGTTATACAGCTTTCGTCAATTTGATCTTTATAGTTAAATCGGTATTTATTAGAGAAAATAAAAGACGTCTTAACAACCCCAACATGGTAACATGTTGAAGCAATTTAATAACCCGTTGTATTAAATTCATCACCTTTGTTATCAAATGTGGGACATAATTATCCAAATGTTTCACCGAACGGCTGGCCTTAATTTTAAAAATAGCCTAATTAATTACTTATTCAGTACATTGAGTTGTCACACAAAAATACATTTCGTTCAATCAATAACAATTGACTTTCACAATTAACGGAATAATAAAAACAAAAGAGTTCAAAACATTGCATTCAAGGACAAGTTCAGAGCACCTGTTAATATTGTACATTAAAAGAACAAATATATCTTACCTTATTCTAGAAGCATCTCGTCTTTTAAATTCACGTTTGGGAGATGTTCTCATAGATAAATGATGCGAAGGCGAGTTTCTCAAATATAAAAATGACAATTCACAAAGAGCGTTCACCCTTCTTGAATCGACCCCGCTGTGCGCGATTCTGCCCCCCGCGAAAGCATTCCTGCATTTCTTTCCTACGTTTTCAACACCCCACGGAATTGGGGACGATGCCGGCACATAAATTCGACACACCAGCGAACACCGTTCAAAAGTTCAAGCCGCGCACCGCACAATTAAACGGGTCAACACGCCGAACGTACGTCGTCCGGTCCAACGTTGGATATCGAAAATGCGAGAAAATTCTGACAGCGCTCTCGTCGTTTAGGCGTATTTAAAACGCGACTCGACCAATTAGAGCCAGATGTAAAATGGTGGTCACACGCGACACTCTGCCTGTGACAGTAGAATGTTTATAAATATTTATGTATTTTGACAACCGCCGCTGTCCGATGTAGATCTTTGACGTATGCGTTTCCCGCCCGACGCTCAGTTTCGCACTGGCTGGAAGTTGGCTGCGCTCGGCGGAATAACCGCGAAACAAAGCGTTCTCCGTCGGTTGTGCGCATGCGCGGAAAATCATGTGTCGTGTGCGCTCACTGTTTACGGAAAATCAAATGACCCATTGAAACAAATAATATATTTATAAAAATGAATTAAATATATTAATTATAAAGATATACATATAAAATCGATTTTATCGAAAAATATGTTCTGAATAATTACAACTTCACAATAAGAATGTGTTCTCCTAAATAATAAAGTTGTATCAATGTGTCCAAAATTTAATAAAAATGAATTGATAATTCTGGCGTCTGCTATCAGTTTACTCAAAGGTATTTGAGATTCTGTAAAAATAAGGTAGATGGCTCTGTCAAATGATGGAACGATTAAATGTATTAATATCAAAAAGGTAACATATAGGGTCGAAAATTGTCGCTAAAATTAATGTCGCTGTAGCTTAGTTGGATAAAGCACCTTCCCCGGTTAGGAAAGAGATCCAGGTTCGAATCCCGGTGGCGCAACAACAATATTTTTCGATAAAATTGATTTTATATGTATATCTTTATAATTAATATATTTAAAATAAGAATGTGTTCTCCTAAATAATATATTTATGATCAAATTATTAAAGTTGACATATTATTATTATTATTACATAAATATAATTTTTTTATGTCATAAATAGTAGCAACATATTATATTAATAGCTGTCAGTGTCGTACAGGAACACAAAATAAACTAATTCTATTCTTAACCATAAAACCGTTCAAAATCATCTAGTTTTCCGTACTGATCTGTCATGTGTCTCTGATTTTTCCGGCCGACGTTTCGGCAATATCACCCCTAATGATGAACCCTGCAATGGTACTGCCGACAATTATATCACGTGAAAGTGTGCGGTATTGCGTCAAAATAAATTGTTATGTTTTCTTAACGTTAATTAGATGAGACATGGCTCGTAATGCAGGTCTTCAGTCTTTCTTCTCTGGGCTGTCATGATGACGCATAATATAACCAAAAAATTGGAAAAATCTTTTTTTCTGGATTTGCTGCTAATTTTGCGTCATTATTGAAGAATTCTTTCTTCCTTAGTTATATTATATAATGCGTAATAGTTATCTATATATAGTTATATATTATAATGCCAATGATGATGATAATTTTATTCACAATTTATTATACGCTTTATATTAGTGATGAGCTCAAAATCACGGACCGTGAGTCAATCACTGATATCTTTGAGTCACACTCACTATCAGTGATTGAATATCTGGAAATATCGTTATTCGCGATTAATATTATTTATTTATATTTTGTTGTAAACCGTGATTCGGCTCATGCGCATATGACGTAATAATTCGTGATAAGCGCCATCTCGTAGATTCTGCTAAAAACGTTTTACACATTTGACCCGAGAATGCTGAAAATTTGACCCGAAAAATAAACTCGCATTATTTAAAGGGTTTTCATTATTTTTGTGATTATATTAAATTATATATGCTGGAATATGTTTTCTATTAAAACTGTGATCATATTCACAGTTTTCAATCACTGATTTTATCTTATACCAATCACAATCACACCAGTGAGTCAAGAGTAGCATTTTTTCTCATCACTACTTTAGATTATTTGAGTATTAAAATACATACTTTAATCCCTTCACGCATTTGTCAACTGGACACAACTAGTATTTTAACAGTCTTATGATGTTCAGGTCAGATAATATCAGACAAATTATTCGTTCAAAATTGGAATCAAAGCAAACATGGAACGTAAATAAATGGAAGAAGAAGAAGAATAAAAATTAAAAACTACTTGAGAATGATTTTAAATACAGCTTAAAAATCAGGATTAACACAACACGCCTATCTCAGAACGAGTAAAAATTAACCATTAAATTTATGAAACTGACTTTCAGTTACATTAGTGTCATGTGCAGACCAGTTTCATTCACAAATAAGAGAACGGAATTTGGAAGGACGAAACGTAATTGAGCGGAATTATTTAAGCTATTCTATTCAATGGTAAAAAATTTCTAAATATTTTATTTCCCACTGGCATTCCCGCGAAATACTAAAAAAAAGCGAATTTAATTAAGACACGAGTAAAAATATTTTATTTTAAAATCGTATTTAGTGCAGTTTTAAAAAATTGTGGAATATTAACATTTACCCAATTTAAAAAAATGGAAATAAATAAATCAGTTAGTGTTGCTAAGCCTCGCTTGGGTCACCCACCTAGGTCTTTAAAATTGATTAAATAATAAAGAGAGCCATTCACGTTGTGTCACACTGAATCCAGTGTGCGCAGTCTCGACAAGATTTGTGGCATAGTAAACAAATACGTAATGCAAAAAAAAAAATAAGAAAGCATTTATCAAATTTCAAACCTGACGATTCTGTTAGCATCGTAAAATTATTTTTACGCATTTAAATAGAATGCGCACGGTTTTGTTGATGAAACTTACACCGACGTCTCGGCATAGTAACACGTGCCATTGTCAAGGCTCTGTCTCAATAATTACGGTGCAGCCGTACTTGTGGGCGGCAGAACAACTGTGAGAGATTTACATCCCGTAAAATAAATTACGTCGACCTAGTTTTTCTCAAGGAAACTGTATACAAAAAACAATCTAACCTATAAGAAAGAGACTTCAATTCCATACGGCTTTAAGCTGCAATCTGCTAATCTCAATCTAGTCAGAGTTATCAGCATGCAGCAGATTATTTCGATTAATATTACAAAAAATAAAAGAATTTCCAGCGGCCTACTATTTTCTGTTAAAAAATATAGATGAAGAATTATAAAGAGTCAATTTCGGAAATATATATTTCGAATAAAACTTAACATAATTTTTTGTAAAAATCTGATTTTATAGAATTTTTTGTAACAGTGCATAATTTGTACATACAAGGTGAATATTATGTTCCAGGCCGATTTTGTTTGGCCGCCATTTTGGTTTAACAAACCCTTGTCAGTTCGCATTTGGTAGTCGTGAAGAGTAATTGATTACAATTTATTATGGAGCCTTTAACGTCTCAAAAACGTGTTGAAGTCGTTAAAATATTTTATCTAAATAATAATGGCAATGCTGTAACCATTAATGGTGATCGTTACCGTTACATATTGGATTACTTCTTGGGGGTTGAATTGGGTCGGTTGGGCCTGCAATTTTTTTCCGGCCGCATGTCAAAAAGTGGTGATATCGATCACCTGATTTGACATCTCCCGACTATTTTCTATGGGGGTATTTAAAAGCCTATTATTGGGTTATTAGCTAACAACAATTCCGGTGCCACAGTTTATTCAAAATTAAATTTCTGAAATAACACGCGAAGTTTACGAGAATGTTATGAAAAATATGGTTAAAAGATCTCGCATTTGTGCCGCTGCCAGAGGCGGCCACTTGGCCGATGTCATATGACTGTTATATTAAATTAAATATCACGTTATATTAAATAATCACGTCATAATCTATAAAAAACATATTACCATCGAAATCTAACATCATCGCCGAAGTGGCCACAGCTATTGGCAACAATCCTAGCATTTCAACAAGACAATTACCGTCGAACACAGCTGTCAGCCGAAGGAGTGCTTCGCGTATTTTGCACGAAGATTTGAATTTGTTTCCATATAAAATTCAAATTACAAGCTACTTGAATCCAAAAGATCAACCAATTCGACTAGAGTTCAGCCAAAAGTTGTTTCGCACTTTAAACTTCATAAATTGCTTATTTATGTCTGACGAGGTGCACTTTGATTTAAACGGAAATGTAAACAAGCAAAATTGTCGTATATGGGCCAATGAAAATCCTCAAAGCATCCCCCCAGCGAGGTTGCATGCACAACGTGTAACTAAGTGGTGTGCAGTATATGCCAACTGTGTTGTCAACCCTTACTTTTTTGATACTTTATCTATACATGCTGGAACAATGTTTTTTTCCAGAAATGCGCCGAATATGAATACCTTTCCGAAATTTATAGTTTCAACAAGATGGAGTCAGTTGTCCTTTAACAAGACCGGTAATGGCTGCCCTGCGTGAAAAATTTGGTGAAAAAATATCTCGCGAAACACGGGAATGCAGGGTTTGTATTAACGAAGGTGGAGAACATCCAAAACAATTATTTTTAAAAACTAATTTCTATGTTAAAAATATAATAGAATTATTGATTTAAAACAATAAAGAAATAAAATTAAAAATAACAGAAATATTCACATTTGTTTTTGTAGCAACATTGGTGCCCCGTCATGTATAAATATAAACAAAATATAGATATTACATTTCAGTCACGGCCATTATTGTATCTGTAGCTATTCTGTAGGCGTTGCCATTCTCTGATCAGGGAACCAGCTTTCTATGAGAGCGCCGCTTGCACCAGAGAGTTGGTGCTGAGCTCCAGCCGCAACTTTACGCCAACAACTCGATGTCTCAGAAGCGGAACGAATCCATGTATGCAGCCTTCGGCAAACATTGTAGATGCGCTGCAATAACGCGCCAATCCGAACAGTATTCTGTAAGAGTTGTTGTAATAAATTCGGAGACGATTGTACGTCACTTGCTTGTATTTCGACCAGAGCTCGCAGGTATACATGCTGGTGAAGAACGATTTAAACAGGATGCTCTTCACCTCCTTACTGCATCGGTAGAAATGCCGTGACAGCATATTTACACGGACGCTCAACTGTCTCCTCTGTAGTTCTATTCATTCATTCATTCATCATCGTCTCGTCCGTCTTCATTAAATATATGGCCAAGGTATTTGACCATATTTTGAACGCACAATTTCGTCCCGTATATTGTATATAATAATATTATGTTCTTTCTTATCCCTATAGCGCTAGTATAAAACTCCAAATAATCTTCGCTTAGGTATGTGTATATACCTGGTATATTTATGGACCGACATAAAATCGGACGACGCACGTGAACATTATAAGTATCTACTCTTCTAATACATTATATAATTTAGTTAATTAAGGAGATTTTAACAGTATAAATAATCATGATACAATTAACTTAATATGTATTTATTATTATTATACACGCCGTATTCAGGCATTAACATAATTTGTAAAATAACAGAAATATTCATCAGAAGTGCAATTCACAATGAAAAAATTATATAATATCAGCAAGTTTTTTAATAATCAAAATTAAAAATAAATATTAAATGTGAAGTAAAGCAATCTATCCGTCACCATTGAGTATCAAGAGTTAAATTTACAGCAAAAATGTCGACTACCTCCGCATATTCATTCCCCAAAGAATGCAATATGGAGACTGCGGAGATAGCTAATGCATGAGTTCTGACATTACCCCTGTAATAGAACAATGAATTGTGTCTCGATGATCTCAATGGTGCGTGAAAGTTAAGCAGACTAACAAATAGCATATGGAACTAATTATAAAAATCCATAAATATGTTTTAGCAAAGTAGTAATTAAATTTTTAGAATAGTGGTTAAATTTAGATCCATCAATTATTTCTAATAATTCTAAATTATTAAATTTAATACCAACATTACCTATATGTAAAACAGACAATTCTGATTTTTTTTTAAAACATTAGAATAACGTGAAATATGTTTTTGGTTATCACATAAATTGAGTAGATTTCGTGCGTGTGTGTGAGATGTTTGAACAGCCACCGTTTTGAAACCAAACGGCGAAGTTAGCCGAGATATCTACCAGGTATGTTTTACAGAAAAGTTTGACCGTAATCTGATAAGAGCTACAGGAGTTATCGTGATGTTGCGTCATGAAGTCCTCAGCATTAGGTAGTGTTTGTACAGAAATCTACCCAAAATTGAAGATTAAATCAGTGAAAAATGTTAATAGTGGATTTAATATAAAATATAATGACATAATTCACGATTAAAAAATTAATTATCGCACTTTGGAATGTATTTGTGAAGTCAAAAGAAAAACATTACGATTTTATAGCAGTTAGCCTCGAGTGTTGCGAGGGTTGCGTCAATTTTATTCGGCAGGCGTAAAGGCCGTTTCGTGGAAAGACTCGAATATTGTTATCGGGTTACGGCTCATTTTGCAGAATAGAAATCCGCTGCGAATTTCCAGTACAAGGCGAGTGAAAACTATTTTCGTACCTTTTATTTTCATTGATGCGATTTACTGTAACTTATTTCGCGTTCAAAAAGTATTTTCAAACCCTTTCAAGATCTAAAAATAGCCTACATAAATTATATATATCGATACTTATCGGAGATTTGGTGTAGGTTACGAAGGATGTCATAAGTAATGAGATCAGTTAAATTGAAGATGTATATAAAGTACTTATAAAGTACAATTGCCTTTTTGTTTATTTTCCTTTTTTATTAGCCTATTAAAGTCCACTGCGGAACATCTTCTCCAGTCGGTTCTAACCAGTGGCGCAACTTATAAAATTGGACCCCGATGCAAAATTTAAAAAAATTTTAGCTTCGCTTTGCGACAATAGTCTCGTCCCTAACCCAACGTACATGGTGAATATTATGTTCTAAACCGATTTTGTTTGGCCGCCATTTTCCGTAATTATTTACAAAATAAATGTAAATTGAATATTTATTTGATATACTCGTATTATATATTGCGTATGTAAATCTACGCGAAAATAATTCAGTTCCCATGTTAACATGTTAACAAAAATGTTAAAAATTGACAAATAAAGCTGCACATGTGTTTTTCGCAATATCTGTCCCAGACATATACGAACCAAACGCAAGTCTCGCCCCGCGTGGTGGTCTGGATACACGTCTTCGCTTTAACAGGCGTGTTGCAAAACGCCACAAATGTATATTTGAAGCGGAGTTGACTGTAGCATTCTAATACACTTTAAATGTGATATTATTTTAAATTTTCAAGTATTTTAGCTCTTTTAGTTAAGAATTAGAAAAATTGAATAATAGTAATAAAACACACTCACACAGGTATACTTAAACTAAGCATGTTTCTGAAAGAGTGAATGATGAATACAATCTCTAATGATAACACCCATCGATATTAGCAGCATAACCTAGTGCACCGCTGCGTATCTGATACATCCATTTCAGTTCATAGTCACAGGTTATTTCATAGGAGCAGATGGAAAAAACAAAAGACTTAACTACTGAAAAACACTGCAGGACATACACATCTCCCAATCTTTCCTTACTCGTGGATTCCGTCCACCGGTTTATACTCCCTGATTAATTTGACCGTATTCTTGGTGTCATCTGCCTTTTTGTTGGAAGCTTCTAAACATTATTTGTCTTTTTCGTGACAGAAATGACAAAAAATTTGCAGAAGATTCATGAAGAGACTTTCATCCAACAGTGAATCGACAAGGGCTGACAATGATGATGTTGAAAACACTGAAGGTATTCGAAATTGTATATTTTAATATTTCACTGGTTTACTGGTTACATGTCCCTTCATTAGGATAATCCTGTGTCGGGATGAGCTAGACTCAATGCATACCACACAAATGTTATTGAGAGAAGAAGAGAGAGAGAGAGAAGAAGGCCTAGAGAAAAATACACCCTCCAAATTACGAGCAAGGCGAATGCAATTATTTACAGAAAACTTCTGGATGGTGTCCAGAAAAGAAACGCCTGGCGAGCATTGCGCCAAACACAGTTTTTAAATATGAAAGAAGAATATAATTCACGTTGATGAAAAAAATACGACATTAAAGCTGTAATTTCAATACTGAAATACATTTTGTTACAAACGTGTATAACCATTATCCGAAAACTCATGTAAATACATGATGCATCTAACTACAAACGAACTACTACATAGTGCATCATGTACAAACTATACCTATATCATATCATATAACGCATTTAAACGGCTAGAATAACATGTACCCACTACCGAATTCCTACGTTATACCCTACCTAAGAACACATATTCTTAGGTACGGTATAACGGCCTACTTATGTCACGTCAGCCACAAGAGTGAATAGCACGCAAGCTGTGGATCTGCCTGTATAAGAACACGGTGAATATTTTAGGACCAGTTCTCTGGAATAAATCTAACGTGTGCTGACGGGTCTAACGTGCTTGAGCTTTTATTGACCGAGTACATAACTTAGACGGATATCTGTACAATCATTATCAGCCAATGAAATCGTATGAATATTGAAAAAACCAGCATCTGAAAAATATTACGATTACATGGAAATATAGTATTTGTTCTACAGTGTGGCCCAAAAAAGGTGAGAATATCTCGTAATACGTTATTTCAAAACATAATATAATTCATTATAATTCTTAATGTAATTTTTTTTGCACAATATTTAGCTAATCAGAAATCATCAAAACACCCCATATTACATCATCTACTGGGTTTAAATCTGAGCTGTTCGGTGGCCACATGCCTGGCTCGATGAAATTATCATCTCACAATGAAGAAAGTTGATTGTATTTCTGGCTGTGTGAGATGGAGCTCCGTCCTGCTGTAATGTCCAGTTATGTTGTAATATCTAGCTATACTCCAAGCTTTGTTTTGAAACTCTTTGATTATTTTCCTAGCACCCCAACGTTGTTCGATTCGCAAATTTTTGATCAGAATACGGTCTTCTGCGGTGATTTTTGTCTTTCTGGGCAATAATTTGAAAAAAACAAATATAAACAATGGGAAAATTAATAATCAAAGATGGCGACCGTAAATTGTCGAAATAAAACGTAATACAGGTGAGTAAGTAAATGAGTAAACTTAAAGCTATTGTTAAACTAATTTTGATGTAATTATATCACATTTTAAGAAATGTTTTTTGGGCCACCCTGTATATTTAGCCGAAACAACGTAATATCTTTATGCCAGCTGGATTCCGGCTGTGTCAATTTGTGATATCTGCTTTCGGTCCTTATTGTGTGCGAGATTGAGGTAACATAAAATAACCCAATGTGGTAACAATATAATTTATTATACTAAGCTTACAGTTATAAGTACAATGCAAGAGATGCGTTTCGGGCTACGGCTAAATGCGAGAGTGCGCGTACAAGTCATACCAACATGACCGCGTCACGCAATCGCTACATTCAGGTACATTGGACTAAAAAAATGGTAAATATTGAACTGATTCACATAGATCAAAACTATTAACTACATAGCCCGACCTTCGTAGATACAGTACTAATCTTATGGTTGTACTAAATAATATTAATTAACAATTAAATTACAAAAGGAATAAAATATTTATTTCATCAAACCATAACATTAAGACGTAGATGTAAATGTCAGTAGCGTATTTCTCCTTCAAGCTGATTAAAAAATTTAATAATTAAATTATGCAATGAAAAGTTCTAATAAAAATTCTTAATGCCCTCGTATCTAGGGATACAAAATAAAGACCGAAGGCTTCTGAATTAAAAAACCTTTTTTAATATTATTCCCGTTTACAACCCAAGAATGTACCCTTAAAATCATACGACCGGTGGATAAATTAATATGCAACATTTAATAATCGTTTTAAATGATAGCTACTATTTTTTTTGCAATGTGTACGATATAAGGATAATAAACGAAGGATGGAATTTAGAACCGATAGATATTTGAAGGATTGATCGGTATGTAGGGAATTTGGGTGCTCGACTTATCTGAACGATGCGTCAGCCATCTGATCAGATATTTGGAACGCATTATAAAAATGCAAGAAGCTGGTGTCAACTTGGTTACATAATACTTGTGAACTGGACTACAACGCTCTTCACAAGCATGTAAAACCTACGAATCAGATTACAATAAAGGGATGGCTCAACCACAAACAGTTTCTACGTCTGCAATCACACTCGAAAAAAATCTGAACGCTCGAAGGGCTGTCCAAAATAAAATAAAAAGCGTAGGGTTAATTAGGAAAAATTTGTGACATTTATTTTAAAATAAATAGGTGAATAACTTAAAATTACAAAAAATCTAAATATCGAAAAAATATTTATAAATAATAAAAAAAACACTTTGTTTCAAACAACTATTTATTGATACATCAACATGTTTCGAGACCTATGGTCCCTTCTTCAGGAAACAAGTATGCTGAAATTAAAAATACGAGCACAGATAAAAACAAAACTAAAAAACTTAAAAGGTGACTATTTGCAAAAAGGATTCGGTTATTTATAATATTTCATTTGTTATTAACACTTTTTCTTATTTCTAAAATTATTAATTTATCTAACTGTAAACCCATAGTATTTATGTGTAAAATTTCTAAACCCTTGTTAATGTAAAAATAATGCTTTAAATATTTAGTTACCATGAATCCGGAATCTCTTGCCGGGTGAATGCGTTACCAATTACACCACGTTAATCATTTAATTTACAAATAAAAACAATCAACTTTTTTAATGAAAACACATTTTTGTTGTGAAGTTGCAATTTCAGAACGCAGATGTATCAATTATAAAAAAGACTACAGATAACTTCAGACTCCAAATGTATCGAAAACGTAATCGAATGATATGGCGAAATGGTAACGCCTTTCCCCGGATAGGGAAAGTTCTGGGTATAACTAAAATATTAGAACACATTCTTATTGTGAAGTTGTAATTATTCAGAACATAGGTCTGTGATATTTTAAATATGAATTAAATATATTAATTAGAAAGATATACAGATAAAATCAATTTTATCGAAAAATATTGTTGTTTTCCCGGTTAGGAAAGAGATCCAGGTTCGAATGCCGGTGGCGCAACAACAATACTTTTCGATAAAATTGATTTTATATGTATATCTTTCTAATTAATATTTATAACTAAAATATTTTTTCAAGAAATATATTTTTTACATATGTCTTTCCAAGTGCTTCATTCAATTTGTATTAAAAATATCAACTTTATCTTTGCAATTAATTTCGAAAACCTTTGTGCCGGGTGACGCTAGGACTTTCGAAATTTATTTTATTAAGAATGTTTACCTAAATATTATCACGAAAACTGAAAACAATGCTGACAGCTCCGTCAGCTAAGCCGTTTTTAAATAAAAAGATAATTTAGTCGTGGCTGAGGCGGGACCCGCGAATACAAAGTCTTTGGCGACATTGGACCTTTGTAAAGTTGTCAGGCAGGTGAACGTTGCGTCTAATTTTTAGAATCAAATTGATTATTAATTCCATTATATACAGGAGGTTAGCATGTCCTAGACGTTGTGAATAAAATATGTGAAAATGCATGAATCAAATAAAAATACAATTTATATCTGGTTACGTAACTTTACCTCGATAATTCTTGATTAAGATATTAAAAAATTTCCTGTTTTATTTCATATCAACTATCAGACTCGGAGCAAAACTAATGAGCATGTTATTCTAAAAATGTCTAAATTAGGAATAGGACAGACATACATCGTACATTCAGTGCCGTGCAGTAGGTATAGATTTAGGTTATGCTGTTACCAATAATATAATACAATCATATATAATATATGTAATACAATATATATACTTCCGTTTAACCAACGTCTTTAAACAAAATAAATCCGTCGTTTATACGACCCTACCATGTATTTATTTGTTATTTTAGAGTACTTTTAAAGGTTAAAGTAGGAAATAGTTCTGACAATTGCTTTTTGCTTTTCCGAAATCAAAAACCAATCAACCAAATAAAAAAAAACAGCACACGTAACGACTGCATACAAAACGGATCAACCGAAAGGAATTTTCAATTCAGTAAATAGCCAATTATATGACTTGAGTAATTCATTAGCTTCAAGACAAAACAGAGTAATGTGAATATCTCGATGTGGCGAATACATAAGAGAGCCGTGGGTACAGCGGTGAGTGGTCATGGTAGTTTTTAGAACTAAGTGATTAAAGTCTCTACTAGTACACACATGGCGCTAATTGTAAAATAATGTTTCCGTTTATATTAATTCTAATATTTCATTTACATTTTCCCAGAATTTTTAGTAATGCACACTTATTTTGCTTATATGCACTGCACGCCCCTGCGTACATTGCTCCTAGACTGTATAGCCAACTTCCAAAATCAGTTAAATTAGCAGCAAATATAAATATGTATGTACAAAAAAGAGGTCCTGAAATGGTCTACAAAATAAATAAATAATTATGTATTGGCCATCTTTCTTACACCCAAGTTCTAATTTGATAAATTTCTCAACATTTTTTCTAAAATATTATTTTGTTATTAAATTTCACATTGTATTATTATGAATCTTGATAACATTTTTACATAAATATTTTACATATATATATATAACTCATACATTTTATTTGTATTCAAATCAACAATTGTTGTTGTAAATAAATAAATAAATTTACATTTCAAACATTTCATTGAACGCCACTTTCTGTGTAAAATGAAGTACGTCTCCCAGAAGGTGTATTTTTTGTGAGATCGTGTGGCTCACAGAAGCGCGAACATTTATATCATTTTTAATCGATTTATAGCTCCTTGCCAAATTATTACTCGCTGTAAAAATTAATATATCTTAGAGAAACAAAGTTTTAATTAAAATAATTTATAGGTAATTTTTACACAATCACATACTCGCTTCGGGAAGAGCAGTCCTTCCCGTCTGCAGGTGTAAATTGAACTAAATTAAATGCAGTTGGGGCGGTGGCGTACGTAAGGGTAGGGGTGGCTTTTTTGATTCTTGGAAACATCGATAATAGCGGTGAGGTATTTTAAAATGTGATATTATTCAATAATGTTTTCAACGAATTAATTTTTTTCTGGATTTCTATCATTTCACTTAAATTATTGATGATTTTTTTTTAAACTCCCAAATTGGATATTTAAATCTGCCCTGCCCTTTATAGCATAACAAGGCGTGTCCACGAAATGAGTCACGATGAGATAAATTTCAGAGATTTAGTCGAGATAAATCTCCGTACCGTGTATACGTGAAATAAACTGAGAGATTATAGCTTAAGATTTATTGGACCGACCCGTGTACGATTTGACAGCGAGACTCGGCACATGCGCCTAAACAAACATCACCTAAAATAAAACTACAACTATCTATTCTGAAAGTTACGTAAACATAAACCGTTAAATTACAACCATTCTGTTTTAACTGCTGCAGGAGAGATTCAAATCATCCAATTGACGAACGGAACATCGTTTGTACGTACAACTAATATGAAGTGAGGCGCGAGGCAAGTGACGTTGCTCGAATCTTTAAGCCGAGAGTTGTCTCCAAAGTATCTCATTGAGACATAATCCCTGTCTCAGGAGCGTGTCTAGGACGTTAGTGAAGTGAGAAATAGAAGAGTACATTATATATAATAGATGATACAAGATACAATACCTAGAATTAAAGTAATAAATTTAATATATTAATTAGAAAGATATATTTGTTGCTACCGGGATTCGAACCTGGATCTCTTCCAATCCGGAGAATGTGCATTAACCGATTATGCTACAGCACACGGTACGTTGACGACAAATTTTTTAACCTACATGTTACACTTTTCAAATTGATACATCTATCGTTCCATTATTGAAAGCAGTCTACTTTATTTTTTTATTGTGAGTATTGTCAAATGTAATTTAAACAAATAATAGATATCTCATAGAGACGATGCTATTTTTTAATACATTTAATGGAAAGATATGGTAATTACAGGGCTTACGACCAGTCTTCGGCTGGCTTAAGTGATCACTTTATACATATATAACGTTCACCATTCTCACCCATTAATCAATCTCCATATCTATCAAATTTTTGTAAGTTGTATATATGTTAATATGTGGAAATACTTTGAGCACAACCACACCATCGCCATCTATGGACTAAATTTGATATTCATTTCCCTAAAGAAACAGCATAGATGTCATAATGAGATGTAGTTGTACTCGAAGTGTTTCCACATATTAACATATATATTCAACTTCCAAAAATTTGATAGATATGGAGATTGATTAATGGGTGAGAATGGTGAACGTTATATTTGTATAAAGTGATCACTTAAGCCAGTCGAAGACTGGTCGTAAGCCCTGTAATTACTCATATTTCCATATCTCTCCATTAAATATAATAAAAAATAGCTTCGTCTCTATGAGATATCTATTATTTGTTTAATAACAGTGTTCAAATATTGCTAAATGTAATATATTTCGTCTTTGTCACTCGTTCGCAGTTTGACATGTAGAGTCACGAAATTGAGTGGAACTCTGTATGCAAACAATACCAATTCGTTAACAAAATGTTAATTTTTACTTAATTTACAATACTCCTAATTGTATGCAATCGTGACACAGAATGTTATTAACCTAATCGTTATGGCCCAATGCCGGCATTTAAATATTTGACCATGTGTATCCTTAATGTTGCCAGTGTGCACATTATAGCGGTTGTGTGTGATGTAACGGTACATAGCTCGGCAGAAATGGCGGCCAGGGCACCACCGCGAGGTAGCGGGATTACGTGTAATGCCTGCGCGACTACCCCCGGAGCCTCCCTCGGCGGGGGCTGCTTCCCTGCCGGACCGCTCATTACGGAGATTACCATAACACGACCCCTTCGTGCCCAGACAAGGATGTTGAACGTATAATTTGTCAGTGAAATAATCCTCCATAAACATTGTTATTTGTTCTAGTCTATTGTGAAAATAATAATACAGTTAAGGATGTTATTCCTCACCTTATTTTATGTATTTATCTTCTAATTATCATCACGCTGTTTCTCTCTTCTCTCTTTTGACAGAACTGACAGGTCTAGTTCGAGCCTCGTTCCAGGAGGCCATCAAGTTAGTTTAGCTTAATTTAAGAATAGTAAAAATATCGATGTGACATGTATTCCGTATCTTTATTTTTTATTTTTAAATCAAGAAGAGAAAAGTTTTCTAATATTTATCCGATTATGTCAGATCTTTAGCGGACGCTCTCCGTTTCTGTTTATTTATTAATTTTATTTATTGGTAACTTTATAATACAAATTACAAGTAGCTGACCAAATTAACATTTATTACCTGTACATATAATACATAAGGTGTTACCAGGTATACCAATTTCAAAGTGAACTTTCAAATAAATTATTTTGTAGAAATTCAACTTGTTACCAAGCCAATGCATTCGTATTATTGGCGAGCTAATAGCATAATTAATTCTATGTGTACCTACAGAGAACACTTCATGTTGTCTCGTCTGAGTTGGTACTTTATACGAAACCATTTGTATCAACTCAGGGCAGTCCGACATGCTATTGATCATTGTATATAAATATAGTATACTACTATATCGCTCACATCTCTTTTCCAAGCAATTTTTTTAAAATGAAGTACTCATTAAAAATCATAATTTATATTTCCTATCGGAATATGCAATTTAAAATTGATAAATATTAGAAATTTGTGTTGCACTCTTTCGATTTTTATAATATATGAGCCATAGTAGGGAGACCACAGAGTGGAGTTGAATTCCAGCGTACTTCTTACCATTGATGTATATAAAGATGTTAGAGAGCGGAGCGAGTTAAAGTTGTTGACTGTCCTTAACACAAAGCCTAAGGATTTCATCGCTTTGTTGCAAATTTCGTTATAATGTTGAATAAATGAGAATTTTTCGTCGAAGAGCGCACCCAAATCCCGCACAACAGCGTCTCTACTTAGATCAATATTGTTAATGCTGTATTGAAGAAGGAGTTGATTTTTACTTCTATCGAAACTTATTTGTTTACATTTTTCTACATTGAAATATAGTTCGTTAGCATAGCATCACATATAAAGCAAATTTAGGTTATTTTGCAAAGTAATACAGTCATTTATGTTAGAAATTGCTTAATGTATTTTAAGATCATTCATTTCTTAATTCAACCTTTTAATTAGTTCATTTTTTACTCTATCGTACGTATATTTCCCTAAGCGACTGCATTCAGTCTACTTTCATTCTTGTTTTGCCAATTCTAGGATTCATTCCATACATTAATGTTAGCACCAGGACTCCATTACGCACCGCTAATATTGATTCGTGTAACAAATTTCTATTGGCGATATTTGCATTCAAAGCACCATTCTATTTATTTACCGCAGTAACTATTCTTTCAATTTTCATTTCATCATTAAATCTATCTACTCCTGAAAAGTGGTTTGTGTTATTTACCAAGTTAGATATGAATTATATTAATAAAATCTAATTTGATATTAAGGGGATATCAGGTGTGACGAGTTTAGAAAAAGAAGTAACACATGCTAGCCGTGAGTTAAAAATTACCATAGACCGGCTCTAGATTTCGTCTAATTTCGCTAACTAACCTGATCCGCCAAATTGTTTCAAAATGGCGGCTGTTCGAAAACTTCGTCAACTCGCAAAAAAGCCGTAATTTCGTTAATATTGGTCTCAGAGAAAAAAGAAAAACTCTTCCTCGTAATTGATCCGTTCCAAAAAAAAATTTAAAAACGTTTAACATGTTTTCATTTAAAATTACAAATTCGTAACTCCATTCATGCAGGACCTAGAGAAATCTACCTGTGCTAGATGGAATTTTTTTATAATTAAAAAATAAATAATCCCATATTTATCACATATCATTTAAAGGATTACGTACAAGCAAAAGCACAAATTTTCACGATATCTTAAATTATCTCGGATTTGTATGCGAGATCTAATATAATAACAAATAAATTGCCGGCCATTAAACATATAATATCTTAAAGGGGATTTCGAGAATTCCACAAGAATACGATAGATTTAGCCAAGACGTTACTAATGATCGCAATTGCTCTATCAAATGAAAACAATTTTTTTTGATAAGTTATCATTTTAAATGATAAATATTTCTTGTTCTTAATTAAATCAGCTTAATTGGCGTATTAATTCGCATACTTTATCAGGCAGTTGATGCGAGCGGTTGAAAATATTCTGCGGCTGCTAAATCATTTTCTATTTAAAGTATTCTTAATTTTTAGTTAACTTTTATTCGTGAAGTTGCAAAAAATAGATAAATATATCTAGTCTATAACGTTGGTCGCCTCCAACGTGAAAAAATTGACGTCTTAGTTAAAAATGTAGATGACTTTCGAAATAATCATTTAAGGTTTTAAATATTAATTAAATATATTAATTAGAAAGATACACATATAAAATCAACTTTATCGAAAAATATTATTGTTGCGTCACCGGGATTCGAACCTGGATCTCTTTCCTAACTGGGGAAGGTGCATTATCCAACTATGCTAAAGCGACAATATTTTAACGACAAATTTTCAAACCTATATCTTACGCTTTTCAAATGAATACATCTATCGTTCAATTATTTGAAAGCCATCTACATTGTTTCACGGAATTTCAAATGCCTTTGAGTAAACCGATAGCAGACGCCAGAATTAATAATTCATTTTTATTAAATTTTGTACATATTGATACAACTTATATATTATTAAGGAGAACACATTATTATTGTGAAGTTGTAATTATTCAGAACATAGGTCTGTGATATTTTAAATACAAATTAAATGTATTAATTAGAAAGATATACATATAAAATCAATTTTATCGAAAAATATTGTTGTTGCGCTACAGGGATTCGAACCTGAATTTCTTTCCAAACCAGGAAAGGTGCATTATCCAACTATGCTACAGAGACGATATTTTTAGCGATAAATTTTCGAACCTTTTTGATATTAATTCATTTAATCGTTCCATTATTTGAAAGAGCCATTTACCTTATGTTTATGGAATCTCAAATACCTTTGAGTAATCTGATAGCAGACGCCAGAATTATCAATTCATTTTTATTAAATTTTGTACACATTAATACAACTTATATATTATTAAGGAGAACACATTCTTATTGTGAAGTTACAATTATTCAAAACATAAGTATTAATTGTATTAATTAGAAAGATATACATATAAAATCAATTTTATCGAAAAATATTGTTGTTGCGCTACCGGGATTCGAACCTGGATCTCTTTTCCAGACCGTCTGTTCTGAATAATTACAACTTCACAATGAGAATGTGTTTTACTTAATAATATTATTTTCTTACTTGTAAAAATATGCACACGTGTGTAACTAGTGTAGCACAGTTTTCGTGAGAGTTTCACCCCCCCGACTCCCTTATATTTCACAAAGTGAAATTGTTCGAAGGCACCTAGTTCCACGCAATTGGACCCGCCTCGCATCCAGCGCACTCTGCAACGTTTGCTACCCCGGGAAGACACAAGCTCACAAGCCGCTTCTGAACTAGCCGATCATTACGTCTGGGACACGAGTCATCCGAAGCAAGCAATCCGTAAAGTATTAAGGGTGCTATTCGTGCACCGCTTTATGCGCCGTAAGTACAACTTGCACTGGAAAATAAGGGTTGGGGAATGGGACCATAAGCATACAATAAATTCTGCGTTTAGTATAATATATAATATATCGATCACACCACGCCATCTACATAAATATATGCAACACTAAAAGTATTCACTCTTCGAAAATTAAATATTTGTGTAAAATACATATTATATTGTCAGCGTTTAAATTTTCATTTCAATCGAGTCATATATTTTAAAAAAATTGCTGAGCTATTTATTTGCTTAAGTGGTACCAAAATTGCGGTCGCTTTATAATTTAGAGTGATAATGTAAAATGATTCTTAATTTTAGGCACGTTATCCCTCTTTAGGTATCTCTTACATTTTGTTTGTATTCCAATTAATTTAAAAAATATATTACAACTGCTATTATATATATAATAATAATGATAATATTATAGTATCTTTTTTTCGTGTATCTACTAGGAAATTTGATACGTTTTAATGAGATAATTGTTCATAAAAATAAACACACTTATTTTTTAGTTTACTCGTTTAATTTTCGTGAGACGCGTTTCGCCTTATGAGGGCAATATTAATCTATTTATATGAAATCTATTAAAAAGCGACAGCTATATAATTTTAAATACTTAAGGTAATAATGGCAATTTTGGGTTTTTATATTTATACACGATTCTAAGAAACAATTCTATTCAAACACTAATGATATTTTAATGAAAGGTAATATATGAACGAGGATAGCATTGATAATGCCCTCATAAGGCGAAACGCGTCTCACGTAAATTAAACGAATAGAACTAAAAAAAACAATTATTTGTATTTTCATGTGTTATTGTGATTTCTACAAACTTACCTCGTTTTTATCACGTTTGGTCTAATTCCTTTATGTTGCTTTTTAAAATAAAAAATACATCAAATTTATTTGAGCAACGGAAGAAAGTCAATAAAAAAAAATTAAAATTGTGAAAATGTACAATTTTTTAAATTATACCATGAGGTCGATTTTCACTTGGGACTCACGAAATAAATAATGCCGATGTCGCCATTGAATAAATTTTTATAGCGTTTACACGTGTCGCCCTTCGCCCTAAAATCTCCACTGGGAGCGAGCGGCCGCCGCCACTGGGGCGTGGGGGAGCAGTTTCCCGCGCTCGCCGGTCGCCATGGCAACCCCTGGCAAGATGGCGGCCCGCTTGGCGCGTTTCCCCGCGGCCGGCGGCGCCGATCGATGGCACAGGGGCGACGGAAACTTTAGGCACCTAATTGCAAATTGAACACACAACTAATTAAATCTAAATTTGGCACGAGACCAATCACACGCTAAATTAGAAACATATTGCATATGGATAACCGGATAGCGCGGATAGTGCGAGCCTAACGTGTATGTTGTGTAACTTAAATTAAACAATTTTGTACAAAATTTGACATTTACATAAATACAAATAAAACTCGGGGGACCATAAAGTATTACACATTTTTTATATGTATTTTTGACGGTTGGCAACATTATACGAATGTCTCAAACATTATAAAATGGCCGCCATGTGATGTGAAATGACTAACCGCGCGGATGGATGAATTTCGACCGAGATGCAATCATGTCGCTCGATCTTCTCACGCTCCCGAACGGACATTAATTTTGCATATTTTAGCGAATGAAAATTAATTACAAACTTCCTGCTAATTCTAGATCGACTACTTACGTTATCTATATCTGATTTAACCCACGGAAAAAAAATAACACACAACAAATGGACAGTCAGCTCTATCGTCTGCGGCCCCCTTTACTATTTTGCAGACGTGTAGTCTTTACTTTACTGCCTACTGCGCAACTCAGTTAGCGCACCTGACGCTACGAGACTTTCAATGGCGGCGTGTTGGTTGGCAATGTTGATAAATCATAGACTTGAGGCCTGATTGAAAATATTTTATTAGAAACAACTCTTCTAATGACTATTTTAATTCATTTCTCCCATATCATACATATTTATTATAATTTTAATTTCAATATAACATGTACCAAAAACCGAATTTTTAGAAAAATGTTGGAGCTCGCCGATGGATTCACGCGATAATGCTTGCATGTCTAGTTGTAATACACTCACCTAAGGTTCTTGTGGTCAGAGGTTTGTGTCTTGTCTCAGAAAAACACAAGTTATCCCAATTTTTATAGCAGTTAGAAAATTGTACGAATATTATTATGACATGTACGCATATCCACTTTTTTAAAATGGTCCAACTAAAACATCTGAAATGGCAATAGTAATAGAAAATTAATTAAAGAAAATATATGTATAGATAGATACCTAAAGTAGTTAATTGAATGATCTGATCAAATCCTGCTCTGCGTTTTCGTACATTTTAAAATAAGATTATAAATTTTGTATCTCGATTGAAGATGTTTACAAAACTTGATAAAATTAAATCGTTTTTCAAAATTCGTAACCAACTTTTTACGCATCCTGTGAATACATTTATATGGGGACTACGAAAAACTAGATCCGCCACTGGCCAAGGGTTGCTACCGGCGTCGTGCACAAAAAGGAAAATATTTAATTGAAGGTATGGCACTGGGAAATGGGAGAAAAAGGGATGTTTGCTCGCCCCGTGATTTGACAAAAAGAAATGCGCTTTTTATCAAGCAAAAATTACTTCCAGCAGATAAAACAGAAAACTCCTGACTAATAATGGTGTAAAAGAGACGGTTAAACCACCGACGGAATCAAAACAAACCATTTTATAATTGGCGATCTTATCAATTATCTGGTCAAGTTGGCTTCTTTCCATAAAAAGATTGTAAAATAAACGAGCGGTATTTTAGTAAATATTATTTTCATAAATTTTCGATATTTAAAGAATTACCTTGAACGTTAATAAAGCCGCTGTTACAAACTAAATGCATTTGAAATGTAGCTGTATCGGCGTATGCTAAAAATGAAAATTATGATACACAGTCAAACTGCAAAACAGTTTTAAGGCAAGGCTTGCTGTCTTCATATACAAACAACATTTAACAATGTAAAGTTGATGTACAAATCTTAACAAAAATAAAATAAATCTAAGACCATTCCAGTAGGTACACATCATAGCCGTTGACCACATAACCAATGAATAGGTACGCATGAATAAGTAAAGAGAATTAATAACAGCTATGAAACGAAGGAAAGCTGCATACTTTGGACCCATTCTCCGCAGTGAGAAATATGATGTCTAGAAATTTATTATAGAGGGCAGCAAATATATGGGGAAGAAAAAGATTATTGAGGCTGCGTAACCACAAAAAGTGTCTCAGTATCCAAAATGCCACTGATCTGTCGCCTGGATAAAACAAGGCAGATGAAAATGAAGATAACTCGGAGTTTAAGAATAATTAACTTTGTCTAAAGCACATTGATAAATTCAACATCGACCAGCTTCGATACTACTATATCTTCGACAGGACAAACGTACACTCGGACACACGGGCATCACATCACATATCTTGATGCAGACACTGCTGTCAAAACTGGTTGACGTTAAATTAAGCGATATAAACAATAATAATTCATTTTTTAGGAGAACACATTCTTATTGTGAAGTTGTAATTATTCAGAACATAAGTCTGTGATATTTTAAATATGAATTAAATATATTAATTATAATAATTGTCGCTAAAAATAATGTCGCTGTAGCTTAGTTGGATAAAGCACCTTCCCCGGTTAGGAAAGAGATCCAGGTTCGAATCCCGGTGGCGCAACAATATTTTTCGATAAAATTGATTTTATTTGTATATCTTTATAATTAATATATTTAATAATAATTCATTTATAATTTAATGATATTTTCAACATTCAAAATGAAGCAAAATTTTTTTTTCTTAAAACTGCTACCTACAATATTTCCGTAATGTTATTTAAAATATCAAAAAAAATTGTAAGATTTATTTAATTTACCTTTCATTAACCCGGTTAAGGCCAGCGTCGGATACTTGCGACAGAGCGCCAAACGTCAGAGAGCCCACGTTGGTTATGACCGACGCCCACGTGACAGCGCGCGAAATCTATATACGACAGCAAATAACGGGTGATATCGGATTTTAAACCAAATTATTCTTTTCAATAGTGATATCATACGGTGACCCATAGAAATATTTTTTAACTCAAGTAACTTAATGAAATACGTTAGAAATCGTGTGTAAAAATCATTATTTTTCCTCCATACAAAATTTGAAAATGACGCTCACAAAAGTGTTGCCAGATATATTTTATGCCATAGATAAAAGTGTTTTATACCCAAATGACCGGAATTTCAGTTACATTTGAAAATCTAATACACACACACTCTCATATCGACGTCAAAGTGCTAATATTTTTTCGTTTTACAGTTATGGATTTTTCGGCAACATTTTTGATTTATTTTTAACTTTTATAAACTTTATCTTACAAAATGGCGGATGGTGACTTTTTTGTTAATGGATGACTTTCTATACATTCCCGATATGCTCGTTACTACCGCAGAGTCCGATGATGAGAGCGCTTGAGGTTATTTAGAATTATTTTGAGGTTCGCGTCTTTGACGATACCATCAAGGTAAGGGCAGAATTCGAATGGGAGACAAAAAATTGTTTTCTTCCAAATATACATCAATTTTCGGTGACTTCTGGTTTTAACTCGGACCTTGCAGAAAAAGTGCGAAAAATAGATTTTTAAAAATTGCATCTCAATAAAGCGATGGTCGATACTATTGTGGCTGAAATAAACCGCCAATTTAAATTTTCCACATAAATTATGTTTCGTGTACGCAGCACGAAACAGCAGAGGTAAACAAAATGTTTGTGTAAACAGAGTGATATTTCCTTTTATGTTGTTGTTCGAAACATACCACATTGAAGAAGAGTTTAAAGTACGCATCACATTAAGCACAATAATATTAGTTTAAATAAACTGTCTAATAATAATAATAATAATAAAAAATAAAAAAAAATCTGAGATCGTCCTTCCAAAAAACAAATACAAAATAAATGTTATGGCCTGACAACACTATCCTACATTATAAACTTTAATTTTTCCTTTTTTTTTCATCTCAAAACCGTACAAAATCGCGGTCGATGAACGCTTATGATGAAATAGTAAATACGTTTTTTTTTTAGTTGGATAACCCACGTTTTCATAGTTTTTTCGTAAAAATAAAAATCGGAAAAGCTGACCTGTGACTTTTGAATTTTAAGAATTTTGGCGGCACGATGACATTTCGACTAGAAATTTTTGGGCAGGTTTAATTGTTAACCATAATACATTTTAATGCAAATCCAAAATAAACACTTTATTATTGGGAGAACACATTCTTATTGTGTATTGTCGCTGTAGCATAGTTGGATAATGCACCTTCCCCGGTTAGGAAAGAGATCCAGGTTCGAATCCCGGTGGCGCAACAACAATATTTTTCGATAAAATTGATTTTATATGTATATCTTTCTAATTAATATATTTAATTCATATTTAAAACACTTTATTGCCTAATACAAAATTATATTATGTTTTTACGTTTTCTTATTGTCTATGTTACTTTTACTCATAATATCTATGTTTTTACTTTTTGTTATCACGGTTAACCAATTGAAGAACTCAAAATTAAAACCGCCATTTTGCAATTGATGAAAAGTAGAGAGTGACGTGTTTGAAAATTTTCTTTTCGATCCATTTTATCCATAGCGTGTCAATTTCTAAATCTCTTCTAGTTACAAATATGTAGGTACTTTTATCTAAATTTCGTCAAATGCAAAGTTTTGTGAAATGGTTTTGAACCACAAAAGGAAAATCTATTCAAAAATGTAAAATACGTGAAATCAAAACAGCTAGTTTATGTTTGAGAAAGGCAAACGAAATAGTTCATGAATAACCTAAAGCGTTTCGATACTAAATCTCGAGATGGAAGTTTACCATAAATTGAACAGAAATATGTTGAAGAGATATCGGAATAACTTATACGCATATTATATAGGAGACAAAATCAGTATGTACCACCGCTATAAATTCATGGAAAAAGTTTGTGTATTTTTAGGCATGTTTGCGTAAAATTTATGACGCCATAAATCGTTTGAACCCTCAAGCTTCGCGTTATACCAACATCGACATCTGAATTTTGAGAACGCGGTAAAACGAAATATTACGTATGGCAGATCTGTTGATGGATTGTGTAAGATTCGAGAAGTTATGAACTCGTACATCTGTCAAATATTATATAATGGATTCGGTGTGCTAATCGATCAATTCAATCGTTCCATCATTCCAACTCGGTCACTTGGTATCGGGTTGTTCCGAATATGATGGCCGATTTTAATCTTCAAATTCAATTGAACATAACAAATCAACGTTATTTATCAATGTAAGAGCCATTTAATTGTAAACTTTTTTTCCAACGAATTATAAGCTTATTTTATTATTTATTATCTATGAAATATTAACCACTAAAATGAGTTTAAATACATCTACCGGTTTCGAAAAATACCATTTTCTTCTTCAAGATGTCATAACTAACTAAAACATATATTCTTTCTTTGACAGAATCTATTTAAAAAAAAAAAATTTTAGTACCTAACTAAGCACAATCCTTGCAACTAAGTTTATAGACATTGCATTTTATATTGGTAAAACGGGTAGAAATTTTAATATAAGAGTAGGGAGCATTTGAGATGTTTGAACAATAGTGAGTTTTTAGAATTTTCTAATCATTTGATAGAAAATGACCATGATTTTGATAAAAAATTGGGATTGTCAATTTTGCATATAAACGGTGTTGGTCACAAATTAAATAATTTGGAATCGTTGGAGATAAATAGAGCGTGTAAAACTAATCAAAAAATTATAAACAACCAACTAAATTTAACTACGAATCCATTCTAAAATTTTTTCCTAAAACTTATTTGAGTAAATTTGTATTAAGTAATGATTTGAGTTAGGTACTAAGAATTTTTTTTTTTTTAAAAATAGATTCTGTCAAAGAAACAATATATGTTTTAGTTAGTTATGACAACCTGAAGAAGAAAATTGTATTTTTCGAAACCGGTAGATGTATTTAAACTCATTTTAGTGGTTAATAAAACAAAGATAATAAATAAAAATATGAATCTTAACCACAAAGATAATATTGCTGATTTTAAAAGTATAATTATAAGCTTATTTATGCTTGTGGAATAAAACTTATTTAAAAGTATCTATTAATTTTTTTGGCCATAAATAGTTATTGACGTGCTAGAAAAGGCAAAAGTAGTCTTGAAACAAGACGGGGCCCTCTTAAGTTATTTATTGCTGGTTGTGTAGAAGTGGTTTCTTCACCTCACGCTCCATTAGGACTGCGTGTTGTTTAAGGTGCGTAATGTTCATGTTTAAATATATTTTTTAAATACATATACATATATCGGTACATTTTTCTGATATTTGTAATATTACGCAACACTCATAGTAATTTTAAATATATTAATTAGAAAGATATACATATAAAATCAATTTTATCGAAAAGTATTGTTGTTGCGTCACCGGGATTCGAACCTGGATCTCTTTCCTAACCGGGGAAGGTGCATTATC
This sequence comes from Eubasilissa splendida, assembly GCA_031772225.1. NCBI lineage: Eukaryota > Metazoa > Arthropoda > Insecta > Trichoptera > Phryganeidae > Eubasilissa > Eubasilissa splendida. The sequence continues at coordinate 26,842,926 of CM062855.1, read as the reverse complement.
CAACTATGCTACAGCGACAATTTTCGAACCTATATGTTACCTTTTTGATATTAATACATTTAATCGTTCCATTATTTGACCTTATTTTTACAGAATCTCAAATACCTTTGAGAAAACTGATAGCAGACGCCAGAATTATCAATTCATTTTTATTAAATTTTGGACACATTGATACAACTTTATTATTTAGGAGAACACATTCTTATTGTGAAGTTGACTTCACAATAAGAATGTGTTCTCCTAAAAAACTCATAGTAATTAACTAGGTGAAAATGTATTATTAATTTGGAAGAGTAATACGTCACACCGTTAGGCATTATTTATCGATGTAAGTACATAATACACGTAAAAAGTGAACCTAATAAATGTATTATTATTACTTATTTATATAATTCTTCATTTTTTCAATCCCATCACTGAATTGATTAATGTAATGCAAAATAAACAAAATTTCTAACTATAAAACAAAAACAAACAAATAAATATTTCTGGACAAAGAATATTCAAAATGATATAATATTAATATCGACCATTACTTTCTGAACAATCCTATAGTGCCTAACACCAAATTCTTTACATTTTTCAATTTTGTTGATAATGTTTATTCCCATATGATTACACCACAAATAATAATCGATTTAATTAATAGCGTATAATAATAATATACTATCATTATTTTGAAATATATCAACATGTCTACATTGATTTGTAAACTTGTTTCGAAATGTTGAAATCCCAAATGAATTTGATTTTTATTCGGATAGCGAATATCTATTTGAGATTAATCTTATAAATATTATTATGCGTGAACTGACATTGAGTAAAAAAAAGGTGCGAAATGAAACGACGCGATATATATGAAGTAATACCAGCTGTTCTGCGGGGGATGTTCAAGGGAGACAAGGCGGGAAGGCCATAGTCAGCTACCTTATAAATCCTAATGGCAATGATGATTTTCAAACTTCATAAGGGAGTGGAATCAGAAGTAGAAAGAAATTATGAACATATTTGCCAAAACTAACATCACCACTGACTACGTACTCCGCTTCCACACTTATCTGAAACACGTAATGAAAGTTTTTAATGAGAAATCTACCAATAACAGTCTTTATTCAGTTATCCCAAAATATCTCCGGTGTCAAAGAGACGACTCAATCGATCGCGCTTGCTATAGCATAATGCATAACGAGAACATGTATCCATTTCAAACAACCGTCAACACTGATTATCCCCTCGAGAATTTTGGTGTGAATATATTTTGTGCGAATTGATGGACCCAATCACCACCAAATACCGAGATAAAACCGTTCAATTTTATTATAAAAGAATACCCTTATTTTTTCCGCCATTCTGGGGACGTATTAAAAATATTTTCACGTACGCAATCGTCGAAATAATGGCGAGGGAACAATTTTCGAGCGATCGCCATAAACAAAATTCAAATTTCGAGCGAGCTGTCGCACGTTACGGAGGGAAAGGTGAAAAATGCGGGAAAACAAAGTGACGTTTGAAAAAATACAACACTAAGTGTGCCTGACGACCATTTCGCGTCGCTTGACTGATACATTTGTAACCGCCTCGCATTACTTTGGCACACCAAGACAGAATTGTTTTACACGGTTCGTATTATACGAGCGTCTAATAAGAGATGTTCCATCCGATTATTCTAGAATACTTATTGGATTGAATGATAAGTTGTTCAGACCGTCCATTCAAGATGGTTCCATTTTAACAGCAAGAGTACCGAGTTTGAAAATAATTTTATATGGATACATATTCATTAAATACACGAACATAATACAATTTGTCGTTGAGACAGCTAATTAGAAAATATATTCATTTTAATGAAATCGCAATTTCCACAATTCCGTGATAATTTTTAAAATAATGGATAAGCCCATAGACTACGAAATATAATATATAGCTTTAGAACTTTATATTACCGATAGACTTCACTGATTCCTTCATAGTAATCGATATATTGCGTCTGATTTTGATATATACGAGTATATCTTACATTTCTAATAAGACATCTTCAGATGGATGCAACATTGTATTTTAAAGCAGTGGTTCCAAATCCTACCTACTCAACGCCCTGCGAATTGTTGTATCTGGTACGATAACAATGCATCATACTGAATGTACGAACAGGGGGGATGGGGAAATATCAGATGCAGGAAGGGACCATAAAACACGACCCACCTGTGAAACGTTCCTTTCGGTATATGGCTATCAAAAGATATTCTGGCTCCAAGACATGTATAACATTATTCAGCACGAAGCAAATTTGGACATACACTTTCGGTGATAGCGCGAAAGTGTCAAACAACAACCGTGCACAATGACAAGATGTTCGGCACTAATCTAAACAAATACCAGCCCCACACGGCAAGATGATAATTAACTCAAGCCAACAATTCGTTCCCACACGGCAGGACGAATTTGGTGGCAGTCAACGCACCCAAAATGGTAAACGGCACATTCAGTTCAATAGTACAACTTCAACTGATCAAAACCATAGAGAACAAACACGCTGGTTCTGGTGTAGAAAGAGGGGGTAGTGGGTAGGTACTAGACGGGAATCTCAGATGTACGTTTGTCATGTTCACATGCGCGCGCACAGTAACCGGCGATCCATGAATAAATTATAAATTATGAGTGATAACTAGGGATGACAAAAATAACTAATCGTCGTTGAAAATGATTCCATGAAACCGCACAAAAGGCAAGCGCACAAGACAGATAAGACAAGTACATACATAATTTATTATAATTATTATTATATTCAGACGAAATACGTAAAACCTGTTAATTAAAGAGTTTTAAAAAAGTGATAGGTATTCAATTCAGCGCACTGGTGCCGCAAAAAAAAAGCTAATAGTGTGCCTTGGATCTTAAAATATTAAGAACCACTGTTTTAAAGAATCGCTCGCAACTTCACCCATACGTGAATTAAATATCATTTAATAATATATATATATATAAAATTTCACATTTCACAGACCTATGTACTGAATAATTACAACTTCACAATAAGAATGCGTTCTCCTTAATAATATTATATTAATACACATACTATATTACGCAAGCGTGTATGTGAATATTAAATTACAATCTAATTTCTGTTCAACAATTATATATTCAATTGAGTTTTAAAACTCTTGTAATATTTCTCATCAAAAGTTTTCTTCACTTTAGAGGCCTGGAAATATTAATCTCATTTAACTTGAAACCAAATCTCTTAATGCGACGGCAATTAACTATTCAAATTTATGTATACGTCATAAAGATTATATTCGTATTTTAAGGCTGCAAAGAATGAAAAAAAAATTGTTTTTCAAAATAAACACTTTTAATTAATTTTTTACATTACGGATTTATTTATTTATTAAAGAAACTAACGGTACAAAACAAATATCAGATATCTCATAGAGACAAAGCTATTTTTTATTATATTTAATGGAAAATATATGGATGTATGGGGTAATTACAGGGCTTACGATCTGTCTTCAGCTGGCTTAAGTGATCACTTTATATATATATTTATGACGTTCACCAATCTCACCCCTCAATCTTCACATTTATCAAATTTTTTAAATTTGTATATATGTTAGTATGTCGACTAACATATATACAATATATGTTATATATATTTGTAGGTAATAATCTAGTAATTGTGTGTTCTTCGACATATTCTAATATTGCTTGAGAATATTATACCTTAAAGAACATTAATATTACGCCAGGGATCTGAATATAATAAGTATCATAGATAACTTTTTTTTTAATGTAAGAGATGTTCACTGTCTCCTTAACTAGACCGAAGTCTGTACTAAAGGAGACAGGTTCATCCATTGTCTATCGTACAAATATGAAAACCATTATTTATTTTTTTATCTAAACTAAAAATATTAAGAATGAGGTAAACAGGGTTTTAAAAAAATTCTAATAACATAATAAATAAGTAGAATATTTTCGCTATCCCATGATGCAAAACAGAAAAATGAATATAAATAAATGTTGTTCTGTTCATGTGATCATTTCCATGAATCTTTGCTCAGTTTCCTTTCTGCCAACACCCAATAACCAGCTCCCGAGGTGGTGTTTGAGTTTGTCCATCGAGAATTGTTTCATACTGCTCGGCAAAATGTTATGGGCTTTGGGGGCCAGAAACATATGAAAGGATTGACCAAAGTTTGTTTTCATTTTAAGCTTCACGGTGATTCTATTATTTTTGCTCTCGTAACATAATTGTGAAGCTGATAAATGTTTAGAAAACAGAATCAAAAATTTAAAAGAAATAAAAATAAACTGAGAGAAAAAAAGGAAAGAGTGGGGGGTATCAGGAGAACAGAGGCGTAATTTGATCTGAGTAAACATTTCCAGGGTCCAGGAAAAAAAGGTTCTAAGTTAATTTTATGAACGAAGTAAAGTTTTGATACAGTTATGCAGTATGTTAGAGGCTTTACAAAGTAGATATAGCTTAAAACACGCCGAGTCTGAGTGCAATACCAGCTTGTAATAATCGCGAACAGGGAAACAACGAGGTATTTTAATATAATTTTTAAAAAAATCTAGCACATTTAATAGCTTTTCAATTAGTAATTGGCGTGCATTCACTTATTCTACCTTTTAAAAATACATGTTTAAAATGCACATTCTAACAATTAATTTTATATTTTAAATTTAAGACAAAGAGAATGTCAGTAATGTTTAAATTTCGTTTACTGACAAAGGTGCAAAATGTATTTTAGTTCCTCTTTTCCATAGAGACATCAGTCGATTGTAGAGATTATGCATTATTATTTAGCTTGGATGGAGCCATGATTCGTACTTCAATGCGAGGGAGAAAGAGGGTCTAAAATAAATAAACTTTTTCATGATGTAGCCTCAGCAGTCAAATCAGTTAATGGCTCATATTCGTGATAAAGATTCACACGAAAACAAAGTACTTGTCTGCCTGTCTGATCTGTACTTTGATAACATTACCTGACACAAGTTGACAATACATTGCAAGCAATTTACATACAAGCTGTCAATTAATTTATATAATACTTAATTTATTTTAAGAAGATAGATTACCATCATGAAATGTTACGATTGCCATACTAACTTACCTTCACGCCGATTCCTCGCGGGAATAGGCAGAGAGGATAAAGTGGCATGCTCGTCTATCTTGACACACAATTCTCGCCTCATCCACATTCATTGATCTTCTCATACAAGCTCGCTGATTATTGAGGCTTCTAACAGTATCATCCTACAGTATCTGGTTTACCTCGTCATGCCAAGTCTCTCTACTTCTTTTTCCATCAAGACTTGCGTCGTATATCTAATTTTTGTAATTAAAAAAATTAAAAAATATTAAGATAACGTAAATATAGTGTGATATCCTTGAGATCGAATATATGTGTGTCAGAGCGCCCGCAACGCCGGGGCGAGATGTATATGTGTGTGTGAGCTGGGATAAAAGGGTGACGCGCTCGAGGCGCGGCCACTTTTGCGTTACCATTTAGCTCCGAGACTAGTTGTATTATTATATACTGTATTATTCGTGTAATAAAGATTATAATTGTCACATAAGAGTTTTTCTTGGATCACCAACAATCTACTACGAGGTGTACAACTTGAGACGTACTTCTTACGCCAGTACGTAACATATTGTAAGTGGGAACGTTTACTGGAGGAATAGAACGCCAATTTGGGGGCCCGGTACTCGCGATTTTGGGCCCCTACAAAATACGTTCGAATTGACATTATATATACAAAGGGCATATGAATCTTCAAACCATTTATTAAAAAATCTAAACTGTGAAATCTTTTCTGCAACCCTGTAATAATGCCGAGAGAAAAGTTAACTAACTCTTGAAGAACGGGAGCGCAAAAGGATAGATGCTCTGAAAATGTGGTGGTGGCAACGCATGCTCCGCCTGCAGAACGAATGCCTCGATCAAGAAGAATTAAACATCCAGCAGCGTTCAGCTGAATCCTTACACCATGGAAAGATGGGTGGTCCAGGGGAGATACCAGATCTCACGATAAACCGACCTGGTTAAAACTTCGAAGCAGACTCAGAGAATGTACAAAAAAGCCCACAGACCGAAACAGCTGACCACAAATCATCAATACCGTCATCCGTCAATGGAAGTTGATGATGATATTACATGATCAGTATAGGGCCCTTTTCGACTTCGGGGCCCGATACAATTATCCCCCTAATCCCCCCTGTCGCCAGGCCCGGTGCTGGCCAAGACTTGCAATGGGTTCGTAGCGTCGATAATGATAATAATCAACTCGAAGAAATAATGAAAACTTATTGTTTTACATTTGTAACAATATCTCTGTAATTTGATACAGGCCTGAATAATTACTCGGAAAATCTCGTTTCCGTTTGCTCGCGGCAAATAAACTTTTCATCGTTTGCTGTAAAATACGGAGAACTTTTTCGTAGATGGGACAAACATTCGTGCGGCGCCTGCGAATGTCAGATAAACGTTGAATTATTAAGTTCTTCAGGTGTCTCTGGACGAGCGATTGTTTTTCCTTCCTTTTCAAATGTTTCACCTTTTGGTTTATCTTTCAAACTTTCGCTATGGTCAAAACACTTTGTACTTCGTGCTAAATTTTTTCCACAAAATCTTAAACACTTTTAAGAATTCCACGATTAAGACTTTAGATTAAGTTAAATGCAATTGTTTTATTTTATTTCCTATTTTAATTTTACCAACGTACATATACATGTCACGATTTCAAATTTATTTTATTAAGGAGAACACATTCTCATTGTGAAGTTGAAATTATTCAAAACAGTCTGTGAATAGAGAAGATGGTTTTCAAATAATGAAAAACGATAGATGTATTAATTTGAAAAGTGTAACATATAGGTTCGAAAATCTGTCGTCAAAGCACGCTATTGGTATAGCACAATCGGTTAATGCACGTTCCCCGGATTGGAAGAGATCCAGGTTGATTTTATATGCATGTCTTTCTAATTGATACATTTAATTTGTATTTAAAATGGATTTATTTAAGATATAAGAAACGTTTATGTGTCGAACGGGATCTGAGCACCCGTAGGCCTGAAAAGGGCATTTTTGTATTATTTGTACGTTATTATTAATTGAACAAAAATAAATATACATTGTGTGTTTTTAAACGTTATAGAAATAAATATGAATTAAATATATTAATTAGAAAGACATACATATAAAATCAATTTAATCGAAAAATATTATTGTTGCGCCACCGGGATTCGAACCTGGATCTCTTTCCTAACCGGGGAAGGTGCTTTATCCAACTAAGCTACAGCGACAATATTTTTAGCGACAATTTTCGACCCTATATGTTACCTTTTTGATATTAATACATTTAATCGTTCCATCATTTGACAGAGCCATCTACCTTATTTTTACAGAATCTCAAATACCTTTGAGTAAACTGATAGCAGACGCCAGAATTATCAATTCATTTTTATTAAATTTTGGACACATTGATACAACTTTATTATTTTTAGGAGAACACATTCTTATTGTGAAGTTGTAATTATTCAGAACGTAGGTCTGTGATATATTAAATATGAATTAAATATATTAATTAGAAAGATATACATATAAAATCAATTGAATCGAAAAATATTATTGTTGCGCCACCGGGATTAGAACCTGAAAAAAAAAAAAAAAAAAGTTATAGAAATAATAGATATCACGAGCAGCCCTTGCAGATTTTCCACGAAACGCCATGGTATTGCAAATGGCACGTGAGCGATTGGCTCTGATTGGCCACGTCAATTCGAATTTCAACATAGCATGGACGTTGGTTTGTCGATTACCGACACACCGAGTTCAATCTTTAAGGTACCTTCGTCATATTACTTCTTCACCTGACCCTGTTTCATCTCTATCCTGGACCTTGCTGATCTTGACACCGAGCATCTATACATTATCAATAGACAAAGCAGACCTTGATAGAGAAACATAAACATGAGAAATAGGGATGGAATTCTTTTCGACGCTTAATGATATACGAGTATATACAATTGTGGAGGTTTTCTACAGCTGATTGTTTATATATACATTTTTTTTTAATCTACAGTTAAATGACCTTGATATATAGTAGTATGACCTTAAGGTACAATATAAAAACATTGAGATAATTAGGAGAATAATACATGTTAAATAATTGCGTACGGTTGAGAAAGTATAAATATTGTGATAAAATAAAAATAAAAGTTAAGTTACAATTTCAGGAGAATAAACAAGATATTAAAAACTACTGCGTTAGTACAGAAGTGCGTGGCTGCTTTCTGAATATATGTGTGTATTGTACCTATCTAAAATGAGTCAACCTGTTAGCGGTAATCATTCGAAGGTTACTTACAATTATTTATTTATTATTTGTAAGTAAATTGAATCAATTTCATTTCGAATAATTTTAAAGAAATCAAATCAAATATTAATTTTCTTTTCTGTTCAAGATATTTATTGATTTATTTATTTGTAACTATATAATACAATGTAAAAATATGTTTGGACTGTACACGTCTCACTAGAGAAATTCTGCGTCGAGACGGACATAGTCTACATGCAATTGTACAATTAATTAGAATTACAAGTTGTAGATAGAATTACATTTATTACTATATAATAGGTGTATATGAAGAACAATTTTAAAGTGGACTTAATAACTTAATTTTGAATCACTCTGTAGCAATAATTAATATAGGTATGAGTCAATATGTTTGGGTGAGTGCACCAATACTGGCTCTACCCATATTACGAATCCAAGTTTTAATATATAGATTCATGTTCTTGGGACAATTCAATTGGTTAAAATCTTTCAGCATTCTATTAAATAGTTTAGGTCCAAAATATTTGTAGCTCCTTTGGCCATATGTTGTATGTGCTCTTGGGATTTGAAGGTTATTTGTATTTTTCCGTATGGAAATTATATTTTGAGTTGTTTTAAAATGTGTGTTTGTATTTATATATTTATATATGTAGTATTAGCATATATTTGTCTTATATCAAAGACATTGAATTTATTAAAAATTTCGTCAGTGCTTGTTTGTGATTGGGGTTTTGAGAATAAATTTTAATATGATAATAATGAGCTGCTATTATTGGATTAATTGCAGACATAGTCGCTCCACCCCAAGCAATTATACCATGCTCTATGATTGATTGACAGGTGGCGTAGTACGCCATTTTAAGAAGTTTTATATTAAGGAATATATGACGTACGGTTGACGCCGGTTATTAGAATCAGGCGTAAATTGTGCTCAATTTTCTATGGACGGAATCAAACATCAAAAATCATTTATTATTAAAGATAACACATAGTAAAGACGCAGGTTTTTAGAACATAGTCCTGTGATGTTTTAATACTAATCAAATGTACCAGTAAGAAAGATATGCAGATAAAATCAATTGATCGAAATAATATTTTTGTTGCCGCCTATCCGGGGAAGTGCGCTGACCTATTACACCACGTCAACATTGTAAGTTAACGATAAATTTTCAAACTTATATGTTGCACTTTCAAATTGATACATCTATCATTCCATTATTTGAAAGCAATCTACTTTATATTTACGAAAAATCGCCAACACCTTTGAGTAAAATCCGATAGTAGACGCAAAAATTAAATGAAATAATTCATTTTTATTAAATTTTGGAAACATTAATACAACTCACATATTATTAAGGAGAACACAGTATTATTGTGAAGTTGCAGCTTTTCAGAACATGCACAGAAGAGTTCCAATGCGCAGCAAAAATATTTTTTCGATAAATTGATTTTATTATATATTTTTAGACGCTTTTTACTCATATTATCGCTTATTAGAATTAGCATAATCATAAATAACTCGTATTAATAAGTATGTTTTGTAGTGAAATAGCTTTTATAGCTACTTAATTCCTTGTGTGATTCCCGGCGTTATATAGCCACTAATTACCATCATAATCTCCGAGTGCGTTTAATATTGCACTGCCCTTTAAACATGCCGCATTGTTTGATGCGAAGTCATCGGTGTTGCTAGCTATCGCCAGACGTGTTCAGATTTTAATAATATTACAATTTGACACCTTTTCAAAGTTTAATTCTGCGTGTCAGTGTTTAATACCTCAAAATGCTGTAATGTAAATATGAATTAAATATATTAATTATAAAGATATACATATAAAATCAATTTTATCGAAATATATTGTTGTTGCGCTACCGGGATACTGGCGATACCGGGATACTGGCGTCTACTATCAGATTTACTTAAAGGTATTTTGAGATTCTGTAAAAATAAGGTAGATGACTCTGTCAAATGATGGAACGATTAAATGTATTGAATTCAAAAAGGTAACATATAAAGTCGAAAAATTGTCGCTAAAAATGATGCCGCTGTAGCTTAGTTGGATAAAGCACCTCCCCCCGTTAGGGAAGAGATCCAGGTTCGTATCCCGGTAGCGCAACAACAATATTTTTCGATAAAATTGATTTTATATGTACATCTTTATAATTAATATATTTAATTCATATTTAAAATATCACAGACCTATGTTCTGAATAATTACAACTTCACAATAAGAATGTGTTCTCCTAAAAAAAAAAAATGCTGTAATGTATTTAAAATAACAATTTTTTTATGGACACAGTAAACAAACTAAAATTAGTGATAATTTTAAATTTGTTTTATGTGCGTACTATAAATGAATTGTTTACTTATATATATATATATATATAGATGTAAAAAACATTAATATATTCACCGCCGTTTCCGGTTAGTAGAATTGCTGGATAATAGAATTAAAATGTGATCATAAAAACGGATGCTTATTGTACATCGCATTTCCTTGTCACATATGACACACGTCGCCCGTAGCCAACTTCGTGGCGGTTTCACTCAATGAAGATTGATAGGATAACCAATCACAGCAGCATTAGGGTGCTCTCGCGATATTCCACGATTTGTTCTCCAACCCTTGTTGCCCTGTCTGTGGGGTGCATTTGCCAGAAATCGATAACTCCGTTCGAAGCGATTTGTTTTATTGCAGAATGAGAAAACTTTAATTGAATGGTGTGATTCAATGCGGGGCAGGTTTTTTTACGACATTGTTTTGCTTAGTTGTGCGATTTCGTAATGTGTGGTAGGTACTGAAATATAATAAAAAAAATCTTTTGTTTTTCTGATTCTTGTTTGTATTTCTACGGAACTGTCTACTTTAGGAAGATAAAGATGTCAATAAATAAAAAGTGTTTTTGTTTCATTTTATTTTTATCAGGATACCTATAGATTCTACGTTCACCAATTAGTTAGAAAGGTCTCAATTAGAACAGAATTTTGTTCTATGAGAATGAACTCCAAGTCAGTGGAGGAGCATGGTTATTTTGTATATACGACGTTAGTGTAAAAGTGATTATGAATGAGTACAGAAAATATACATAAATTTGGGCGTATGAATAATGGTATGATATTGAATGTGTCAGATGTACTACTGCAGAGTTATGGATGATCAGAAAGATTTGAAGAATGAGACGATGTGATTAGTGTGAGAGTATCGAATGCCCCAAAAATCATCCACATTCCCTCGCATTCGTTGGATATCGTGGAATGTATTGTGGCGCGAATTTTTAGGAATGTGTTAGAATGACAGAAACTACTTACTGACTGCACTGAATTTATTAATGTCACTTGTATAAAGGCAGAAGTTGCGGCGCGAATTGTTGGAGACGGTTTCTGGAGCTGTTGCTCAGTGGGCGCTGGGTAGGAAGAGTGATGATAGTCGGTCGACCCGTCCGAGTGATGCTGGCCGTGTTGCTCTTGGTACATTCCGTCGATACTCGGCGTATTTATGGCTGACGCAGTTGCGTTTCACGAAACGTGACATTTAGCATCGCCGAGAGGCCTCGATGACGAGAGTGGAGACGATGACCCTCCACAGAGGTGGACTAGTGGCTAAACTATTATTGTTACAACTATTCGCAATGACGTGTGTGACAGCACACTACCGTGTGAGCGGTAATGTGCTGTCATCCTATTTGCCGCGTGCGCATGCGAGCAGTGGTACTGACGGAATGGCGACCTCTTACCAAACATACAACAATTATTCAACATACATTCAACCAATTATAATTTAAGTATTTTACCTCCAAACGTACACTTTTCTTATCTATCACATTTTTTACATATATGTTTTATTATTGCCGTCCCTAGCTAACCGACGACACTGGCGACATCTATACCAAGGGTCCAGGCTTCCGCCGAAAGAAGCTATGTATGTAAGCTATGGTAGATTAATTATAACTATCTAAGCTAAGGTATAAACAAATAATAGATATCTCATTGAGACGAATCTATTTTTATCATATTTAATGGAAAGATATGGAAGCATGGGTAATAAATTAAATATAATAAAAATAGCTTCGTCTCTATGAGATATCTATTATTTGTTTAATAACAGTGCCTTTGTAGGTGAAAATCCAGTAATTATGTGCTCTTGGACATATTCAAATATATATTTTTTTTAAATATATATATGCATACACGGAATACGTGTCACATCAATATTCTTACTATTTTCAAACTAAGCTAAACGCTTGTGCTATGGTATAAACGTTTCATCAGTTCTATCCTTATAGAAGATTCCTTTCTACCAATCATCCAAAACATCTACATGAATGATAACTTATTGTTATGATTTCTCTCGGGGATTCCTATCGAAAGCATATAAATGACAAAACAGAATGCGCAACCAGTACATACCGACCATTACCGACAAATCTCCTAGATGAGCGATCAAGATCTCGTCCGTAGACACACACACACGATTAGATTTTAAATAATTTGTAAAGAATCTATGACAAATGTAACTATAGTTTATTTACTACAATAACATGATTATTTTCTCGTCACATTTTGCATTTGTTCCGCACCCCTGGCGATAATAAATGTAAGCGAGAGGTTGCTCCGTCGGGAGAAGGGTGCCAACCGTGCGGGAATCAATTATTTCTGTCTTACACGTGTCGGCAACACGTGGGCGACAGTGCGCGGCGAGAGGAGTGCGCCCCGCGGTATTTACCGGCAACGGGGGCTGAGTGGCCGCCACTTGATTTATCTCCGACTCCGCCCCTGCTGCTGCTGCTCAGGTGAGGCGGCGAACATGGTGGATCTGCCCTCCTCGCCGTATATCTTCGGGAAGTACCGCGGGAACTGTGGAGATTTACGATATTCAGCGAGGAAACGTTGAGAAATATTATATTACAGTTTTTGCAAGCAGCGGCGTATGATTTGAAACGCTAATCCATTACATTTAAGTGTGATCGATAGTATTATACAGGGTGACTCAAAAAAGGTGAGAACATCTCGTAACGCACGAATTATTTCAAAACATAGTATAATTAATTATAATTTTTAATGTTTTTTTTTGCACAATATTTAGTTAATCAGAAATCATCAAAACACCCCATATTGCATAATCTACTGGGTTTAAATCTGGCTTGGCTCGATAAAATTAACATTCTCACGACGAAGAAAGTTGTTTGTATTTCTGGCTGTGTGAGATGGAGCTCCGTCCTGCTGTAATGTGTAGGTATACTCCAGGCATTGTTTTGAAACTCCTTGATCATTTTCCTAGCACCCCGACGTTTTTCAATTCGCAAATTTTTGATCAGAAATACGGTCTTCTTGGGTGATTTTTGTCATTCTGGGCAACAATTTGAAAAAACCAAATATAAACAATAAGAAAATTAATAATCAAAGATGGCGACCGAAAATTGTCGAAATAAAACGTAATATAGGTAACTAGGTAAGTAAGTAAATTAGTAAACTATTTAAGCTATTGTTGATATAGTAAAACTAATTTTGATGTAATTATATCACATTTTACGAAATGTTCTCATTTTTTTTTGGCCACCTGTATATTTTACAATAATTGTCGAATATAAATTTTATTGCTATTTCATGAGATGTTTAATATTATTCACATTTTAATATATATTTAATTAATTAATATTTAATATTTAAAACACGTCCTAGGAGATTGTATAAAAGTTACATTTTCGGATCTAGCTCCAATCAAACACCACAGCATCACAAAAACACATTTTAATAAACAAAATCATGTTCTCATTTTTCTTATGCAGTCTGCTGAAAATGTCGTTACAATGTCAAGTTCGCATTTTTTCTGTTCTATTACCCTATCTGTGCGTCGCTTTTTCTGAACTGGATCGTCTTCCATATTAATGAAATATCACTAAATAAATACCAAAAACACTTTTAATAATCAAATCCTTTTTAAATAATGAATGAATCATTAAAAAATACTTGAACCACACACACACACACACACACGCACACGCACACGCACACGCACACGCACACGCACACGCACACGCACACGCACACGCACACGCACACGCACACGCACACGCACACGCACACGCACACGCACACGCACACGCACACGCACACGCACACGCACACGCACACGCACACACACACACACACACACACACACACACACACACACACACCAGATTCTTACGACCAGTGTCGAAATTTTTTTCCACGCAAATACTTGTAACCGTAACCAGGACATTGTATTTATTTGGTTAAAATAAAAAAACAATAATTCAATATCCCAGCTTTTTTCGCACAACTATCTGCCGCAGAGTGCGTCTTTTATTATCACTCGTAGATTAGCCACAATGGTTCTCAACCGGTGTGACGCGGCACAACAGTGTGCCGCATGACATTGTCGCGTTAATAAGACACCGCACACGCCGGTTCATATTTAGATGTGAAGTTTTTTTTATAATTGTGATATCCAACGGTTTGTGTGTGTGTGTGTCGGTCCGCGGAGCGCAAGCGAAGTAGGAGGTATGTGTGAGTGTGTGTTATAAGCGAGCGCGCCGGGAATGCGAGCTCTCTCCTTTTTCTACTCTTATCGGCCCACACACAGAATACAAGAGGGTTTGTCCGGAGGCACATCAACTACGTTACAAGTAATAATAATAATAATAATTAACATAGAATTGTTTTTTTCGGAAGTTTCCCTATAAAACGACAAAATGCGTCACGAAATGCAAAATGTTTTATTTTTTATAAAAAGAACACCATCAGAAATAAAATTTAAACATTATTTGAAAAATATACAACGATCTATACACGAGGTGGAACGGGTTATTAAAAATAATTATTATAAAACGTGTTATTTGTAGGGGTGGTTTGATACAGTGGCGTAGCTACTGCCTGAGCAGTCTGGGTGATCTGGAATCACTCAACAAGTTTAACAATCGTATCTTTTTCTTATTTTTTTAAATAGGCATTTTTTTCCTTCAAGAGTGATTTGTACCATTAATCAAGTTAAAACTTTATTTCATAGAAAAAAGTACAATAATCTTATATAATAGGAAATACAAATTACAAGTCAATACCATTATTGTTCAAAAAATTTGCTAGATTATAGATTAAATGTGGCGAGTTAAGAGAAATAAGATGACACAAGCTAACCGGAAGTTGAAAATTACCATTGACGAGATTACTGTGTAAAAACCTGCTATCCGCAATGGACAGGCGAAAAAATATTGCCACGGGTCTCTTACTCAATTAAAAATGTTATAAAAAGATATATGATTACATATTAATACTTCTTACATTATTTTTAATGTTCTTCTTCTTTTAAATAGTTAATCCACCCTTCTAGAGTGATTTGTGCCATTAATCAAGTTAAAACTTTATTTTATAGCAAAAAGTACTATAATATTATAGAATAGGAAATATTAAATTACGATTAAATGTGGCGAGTTAGAGAAAGAAGATGACACGAGTCAACCGGGAGTTGAAAATTACCATTGACGAGATTACTGTGTAAAAACCTGTGATCCGTAATGGACAGGCAAAAAAAATATGGTCAGGGGTCTCTTCCTCGACACCGCACTCACACATCGGGAATCTATTAAATTCAATTTGAATTAATATGAGGCTACCTGGCAATGCCCAATTCTCATTCTAGAGATATTTAATATTGTTATCTTGGAGACCTTCCAATTATCGTACCAATAACACGTACACAACGAAGTTACGATTGAATGATTAGGTATATCTATCCTTATATTAAATTTAAATAAATACAACATAATTTCGTGACACTACCTTTGATCGTCTAAATAGATTAATTCTTTCAAAAATAGCAGTAATAGCCATTTCTAGAAGTGATTTTCAATTTATTTAAATGTAAAATGTGATGTGTTTGTGTTTGTCCGGGGGGGGCGGTAATTTTTCGCGTGTTTAAAAAAGTACAACGCATTTTATTGTGCTGTTAAGAAAACCTTTAATAATAAAAAATACTACCAACAGTTATTTTTTTCAAATGAATGTTTAATTTGAGAGTGTTAAAAATGTGATAGTTGCCCAAGTGTTCTACGGTGTGCTGCGAAAATTTTAGTGTACCGTGGCGAAAAACATTAACAATCACTGGATTTAGCAAGAAGACGCCAAAGATCCCACTAAAAGCGCGAGACGGTGCCAGAAAGAATTATTTTTCTTATTTAAGAAAAAAGCTAAAACAGACAATAAGGGATCAGAGTCGAGATTAAAAGTTTTTGTCCGACGGCCTATCATTTTATCAACGAAAAATACAGCCTTGGAGCGATGCGTGATAGATGTATATACTCGTACACTCAGCGCCGGCGCTAGTCTTTTTGCCGCCACAGACGAGATCTTTTTTTTTCCGCTCTAGTAAAACAACTAGTGAACTAAAAAAAAACCTATGTGGCGACAACTCGGGACAGATAATTCATAAATACAAAAACGTATATATTCATTATTTAATGTGTAAATATAATACAAAGTGCTTACGCGTTTTTATACTTCGATAGGTAGCCCTGGTATCCCCATTTGTGTAAATTTAAAACTGAAAACAAAAGCGAAACAGCTTCTGTTCAGAGACGTATGCGGAGTCGGTTTCATATATTTTACGGCTGTGATTAAAACATTTTGTGTATTGTATTTTTCGATTATCGGTTGTGTAAAATTTCGGAGGCTGGCCAGCCGTGTTTTTAGAAGATTCAAGTCTGCAGGGGAAGCAACCATTGGTAAAAGAATCGGCGAGTAACAGCCCAGTTTCGCAAAGGTCGGTGCCTTTTCATTTACATAGGTTGAATGTAATATATTCAACAAACCAATTAGAAAACCCAGGACTAGCTATCGAAGGTAATTACGGCAATATAAAGAATACATAAATAATATTAATTACATTGGTAATTAATTGTTATAATCATTTTTACACACTATGTATTATCGTTTTTTTAAATGATTTTTGTTGTTCAATTTTTGTAATACATTAAAATCATCCCCACGCAGACCCCTAAATCTGCCACATGCGTGCCACACAGATTAGAGGCGGCTTTGAAACTTGCCCGAGGGCGGTTTTTTAACCGAAAGACGTTCTGGACACTGGTGTTGATTACAAATTACTGCGTTTTTAATGAAATAACCATAATGTTATTTATTAGATTTGCTTTCTTGGATTGTATATTTCTAGACTATTTTTACTACACATTATTATCATACTGCAATGTATATATTTTTTAATAAGACAGTGAGGGCCGCCCTCAGGCGGGCGCCTGTTCCGCCTGTGCTTAACTCCGGCGCTGCGTATACTTATACGTTATACAAGTAGGATCGCCAAACTTGTTAGAAATTTCATTCTAAGAATAAAGCTCCAAAGTTGGAAGAAACAACCCCGATCGATGATTGCGTAAAGCCGTGAGACAGGTAAACAAACGTACGTTTAGTTCACTCGGGGAATTAACCGGTGTCGCATTACCGGGTTGCGTATATACCGAGACGGTAAAAAATATCTATTTTTTTATTACTGTAAATTTTTTAATTTCTTTTTTTTATTCGAATACATAAAAAACTGGCGAAATTGCAAACATTCGCAAATTATTATTTTGGCGCGCACAGATTCAGTGATAACATTTGACTGATTTACAGTGTTTACAAACGGGCGGGCAAAAAAAATTGATACGGTACGATAATAAAAAAAACGGGGTTGTGTGCCGAACACGCACCGTTCTAAGTGAAACTTCTTGGAGTATTTTCATTTATTTATATTCTGATTTTCATCTCAAACTGTATCTTTTTGTTTTTTTAATAAAGTTCGAATTTTTAAAACCGCTTCGCTAGACTCTTTTGAGTTACTCTTGTACTAACGTAAATAACGCGTCGCGCACTCCAGATCCATGATGTGGATGACGCAATAACTGTGTATCCAAAATTTCTATAAAAAACAAAAAAAAAATATTTTTTACAAAAATTAACATTGGTAAATAAAAAATCTCGTAATGTGTTTTTAAAAAATAAGCTAATTTCATGTACCAACCGTCTTTCTATAAAATTGTATGTTTGCACATCCATCTCATCCACAAATTCCTCAAAAATCAACGGGAAATTTCAGGAATCCATTCCTGAAACCGCAGAAAGCCACGTGCTGTTTTCCCAAATATTAAGATATCGAGAAGACAAAAAAAACCAAAGATTCTTTGGTGAATAATCTCATTAAACAAAATTTAAGATAAATAAATACCTTTCTTCTGGCTCGAAAAAATATTCATAAATTCAATTAAATAAAACAAAAAATTCTTCCTGGCGGTAAACTGGACCCCGTTCTTCCGCATTACAGGCGGGAATACTAACCACTACACTACTTAGGAATTTAGCGAGATGTGAAAATAGCCCTTTACAATATCTTAAAATATTTATTAATAATATACATTTTATTTTAATGAAAACACACGTTTATTGTAAAGTTGTAATTTCAGAACATATTTCTGCGCTATTTTTAATACAAATTAAATGAATCAGAAAGATATACAAAAAAAAATTTATTAAATGAAATTTAAATTTGTTTTTGAGAATGGATAACTATTAATGTTTAATAAATATAGATTAATGCATTTAATTGTAACACAAAAAATCATCAATATACAGTTTGACTATTAGGGGAGTAGCTAAGATGGCCGAGCACTGACTAAGCATATGAGAAGTGCGTAAACTAAATTGAAATTGAAAGAACAGAATTTGTTAGTTGATGTACAAGGTGACACTTAAAATGGAGTCAGGAGCTTTGCATTCCAGAAAACTTGAATGTTAGGCGTCAAACTTAAGTCAGCTTCTACTTCAGCCGCAGGAAGAGATATAGAATCGATCAGTTATTCGAAGTTCAGTGAACGAACATTTGCGGCGGCAGGTCTAAAATCGCGGAACTTCGTAATAGGGAACAGTGCATCGGAGATTTAATGATTTAAAAAAATACTAAAAACGCACCTTTTCACAAAATACACATTTTTTAAATTTTAATTTCTAAACAGTTTATGTGTAAAGAGGTGAAATTTTTACGAAAATGGCGCAACAAGCTACTGCCTGATATCAATCCCGGTACTGTGAAAATATTTTTAAAAAAAAGTAAAAGTGAAATGTACTTAAGATAAAAGATAATTTTCTAACGCACCGTTTCTGACAAATTTCACTGAATAAAAAGATTAAATGTTAATAAATATTATAATACTTAACCGTGAATGTGAAAAATAAATTTTCCATTGTTGACGTGTGGTTGATGGGGTACCTAGCAACGTTCGCTTTATTGTTTTCATTGTGGGAACGGAAATGGGTGCACCTGTGTCATAATTGGCCATCGATCATAATACTAAGTTTATTGGACAGTCATAATTGGATATCGTCCAATTAGGCTCGATTCTTGTAAGCAATCGCCGGCAGCTCGATGTCATTATTTGTGTGCCGTTGACGTCAACACGGTCGGGCATCGGTGTTATTTGAAATCATAGAAATTGAAGAGTTTTACTTGAAAACATACAGTTAGCATCAATCAATAATGAGTAAAACAGTCATTCGTGATAAAATAGTGTGGCTCTGCCGTGCTACATCACTATTAGCGTACTGCTGATATTTGTAGCGTAATATAATTAAGGATAAAATAAAATATGTTATCAGTGTTGATGCCACCAGAATCGAGGGCGTGATAAAGTGTACGAAAGTGGACCAAGCGTGAGTTTTGTAACAGGATAGACGAGATGGTGTTCTATCCTCTCCGCCAGTACCAGTGGGGAAACGGTAGAGTACCTCTGATTGTGCGTGTGCATCTCGTGATTGGATGACGCCGCGCATGTATTTGTATTTGTATTTATCAAATACATCATAAATTTGCCATCAAAATTATCTGATGGCATTCAGATAATTACAGATTATTATTGCAATCTAACTGATAAGAACTATTGATGGTAAAGACATGCAAGATTATGCATTAAGTATAAGGAGAACACATTCTCATTGTGAAGATGTAATTATTCAGAACATAGCTCTATGATATTTTAAATAATAATTAAATGTATTAATTAGAAAGATATACATTTTATCGAAAAATATTGTTGTTACGCCACCGGAATTCGAATCTGAATCTCTTTCAAAACCGGACTTTAAAATGATGGAACGATAGATGTATTAATTTGAAAAAATGTAGCATATAGGTTCAAAAATTTGTCATCAAAAATAATGTCGCTGTAGCATAGTTGGATAATTAATACATTTAATTAGTATTCTTATATTAGCTATATGTTTTATATTACATTGAATATATTGTAATAACATAAAAATTTAGAAAAAATATGTACATATACAAATATATGATATGTTCTACTGTACTACACTACGAGTACACGATTTTATTTAAAATTTAAATTATATTCTAAATTAAGATTACTTATCGAGTGAATATAAATCACTGGGAAAGAATGAAAGTTTGTATATTTATTTTTGACATTTAATTAATTAATTAGAAAACTATCGCTAAGCATTGTACTTTGCGTAGGTAGGCACTAGGTATGAATTATTTTTTAACTCAAATTTGTGGGTAGATACCTAACAGGTACTAAATTCACAATCATGTTATTCACCTATCTACCTACCTACCGGGACGTGCACTATTTTAAATTTTCAAACTTGCGAATGTTAAGGCTTTTTTTTAAGAATTTATAAAAAATATCAAAATGTAAATTTGACGTTACGGGTATTGAATAAAATACGTAGGCACCATGGCAACGAATTTGGTCACGCATTTGGAGACGAGGTTAGATGTTTACACACGAATAAATAAATAAATAAAAACTTAATGTGTGTGTGTCGTAAATTTTCCAATTCCATTTTGATATCTTTTTTAATGTATTATGACTAGGCCTAATGATGTAGCAGGGTGCGGTAAACACACCCCGTTACATCAATACCCAAACAGTTGGGCGTGTCCGGATGGTTCCGCTCAACTAGCCCAACGACACGCTCTAAAGTGTCAACTCTTACGTTACATTTGGTGCTCGCTCTCTCACATGCTGAGCGAGCGCTTTACCATCTTGGTGTTCCTCCACTAGACTGCGGTGTCAAATTGACGTATAAGTATGTAATACTTCTTTTTTTTGTTAAAATTTATTGATGTTTTGATATTCTTTAGTATTTACACATTTTAACATCATATTTTATTTAAAAATACTTTGTAACAAGTCACATTCTCTTCCATCAGGCAAATAACTGAATTTATAAATACTTTATTCGAACCAGAAAATATATTCTACGCAGCGGTGGTATGCCACATGTATCTGAGACATGTAACACTTATTTTTGTTACAAGAGCAACATTTGAACATTGGTATCCACCAGGTGAAAACCTTCCAATAAAGCTCTCATAAACAGCCCGTTCAGAAAATTATTCGCTACGTTATCCGCTGTTATATTTATAAAACCTTTTACTGCGGTACTTGACAGCAGTGCGCCCCCTTTGGATTATTCCTCCCCTACGGAGGCCGTCTGCGAAGTTTCCAAAGGCTCTTTTCTCCAAATGACATGGAGAATTGCCAAAATTTCATTACAGTTCCTACCCTTGAGCATTGAACAGTCGTGGAGGTGCTGTCAGCAGTAAGGCTCCTCTAGAGTATTGGAGGGTTTTAAAAGTCTTATCATGCACGCCCATTGTGTACCAAACCCACTTAAAGACCCTTCTTTATTTAGAATATATTTAAACGTATAGGTTTTACAAATAAATATATTTTTACCAGGTTCTACTGATCAAACCCAAGCTGTATCCTTCATTGCGTGAAGAAAGTATTGTGTAGCCATGACCTAAATTTAAATTTACAAATGAGAATGATACGATGTTAACATGTTTCCTATACTTTTTTAATAGAAAAGCGTACACTGAATACGTGTCACATCAATATTCTTATTATTTTTAAACGAAGCTAAACGCTTGTGCTATGAAAATAGGTCTAACTTCTACATAGAATGGAATCATATAGTTAATTCAGACAGTAAGATATCAGATCTTGCATCTCATCATTTATGTCAAAATTGCTAACAGTAGAGGCCATAGATGACGGAGGTTATCCAGGCTGAAAATCTATGGCATTGGTTCTGAAACTCCAATTATTTCAAGCTGCTGAAAATAAAATAATACTCGCCAACATGCTCGCTAACGATCGATAACCGAACAAACAGTAGAAGAAGAAGACTGGGTTCTGCTTTAATGAGGCCATTGGCAAGGACAGTCCAAACGTCTCGTACCTAACACAATATTTACTAATGCACATTACATTACATTAACGCTCTACTTCACTAAAAATGGAACCCGGAATAAGCTGAAAATAAATTCATTAATCAATTAAAAATGTTATAAAAAGATATATGATTACATATGAATACTTCTTACATTATTTTTAATGTTCTTCTTCTTTTAAATAGTTAATCCACCTTTCTAGAGTGATTAGTGCCATTAATCAAGTTAAAACTTTATTTTATAGAAAAAAGTACTATAATATTATAGAATAGGAAATATTCAATTAAGATTAAATGTGGCGAGTTAAGAGAAAGAAGATGACACAAGTTAACCGGAAGTTAATAATTACCATTGACGAGATTACTGTGTAAAAACCTGTGATCCGTAATGGACAGGCAAAAAAAATATGGTCAAGGGTCTCTTCCTCGACACCGCACCCACACATCGGGAATCTATTAAGGTCAATCTGAATAAATGTGAGGCTACTTGGCAAAGCCTAATTCTCATTCTAGAGATATTTGATATTGTTCTTTTGGAGAACCAGGGGGTGCTGGGAATAGATCTTTGAATTATTTTAAGCCGATTACCCTTATGATTATTTGGATCCATCCATTGTGCAGTCCAGATAGAATTCGTACATTTTTTTACCATATTAAGTCTGTCATACATCGGGATATGGAATTGATGGGGGAAAACTCCGGAAAGAATGGCCTCCTTGGCCAGTTTATCAGCACATTAATTTCCATGAATTCCCTTATGTGCAGGAATCCTAACGAATGACATATTTTAAATGTTCTTTGAACAAAAAACAGTTAGATTAATCTCAAGCTTCGGAATTCGATATAATAATTTATCATGTTCATATTTTGTAATACATGAATTCGTTTACCTTATCTATGGTTGAATCAAGTAAAAAGCAAAGACACAGCAATTTTTCAGCGTCTTTGTTTATCTCAAACTTATTTATATTTCACGATTCTCGGAATAGCTTAATTTTCATATTGAAATAAAATAATGTGAAGACGTTTAAGTGTATTTGCTTATTACATTCATTTATATCCCGCGAGTATTCCGTCATACTTATTCGTAAAGTTTTGTCGAAAACAACAGTTTTTGACATTTCCATCATAAAAAATACGAGTCCCACACACATGTTACGCAGACTACTGCTCCTTTATTACGACTTATGTATGTATGAGATTTGCGATAATATTAATATAATAATTACACCGCCATTATACAGCGCAAAAAATACTTGATAGTAATGTTTTGAGCTCTGTATATTTCTCGCGCTCGACAGCTGACATAAATAAGCCAAAGAGTATTATTTTCGTCAAGCGAATTCCAAAAGACGTATCTATAAAATTACTGATATACATTTTATTGTATTTATTATGATACGAAAATTTTAATACTTAAAAGTCAATTTTTATCAAAATTCAGATTCTTTTTTACTGTTTCCGATTTAAATACTTTATTTATTTATTTATTTACACTCTATCCCGAATCGTTTTGAGAGTTGTTTACTCTCGTTCAATTCGTCAATATTACATTTTTTAATTTTACATACAATTATTAACATCTTAATACCATTATAGGTTGACTCCGGTATCATCGTACCAGAGCCATACCTGTACAATTCGACGTGAGACTCGTTATCACATCAAATTCAGAGGGCAGCCAGAGAGAAGCTAAAGAAATCATACACCCCCAAAAGGGGAGGGTAGACGTCACATTTATGTGTTGCAGTCGCAGAACTCGGTCACAGTCCGGCAGAAGTTCACCCTGTCCAGGAGAGCCAGTAGAATGCTCCATTAGGTCTCTCTAGCCACTGCTCTTCCCGACATCGTCCATCCCAGCAACCCCCAGCGGGAGACCCACACCCTAATTAATTCCGGAAATATCCAAGATTTCTTTCATTTCTTAATAGGCCATCGTTCCGGGGGATCCGATGAGCTATTCCTTCTCATCCCGCAATCATGATCTCACATGCATCATTCATAATCCCATAGTCCCAAAGGATATGCTCCAGCGTCTGCCTCACCTGAGCGCAAACACACCACCGTTCACGGACAAGTCCTAAGTCGATTTAAATACATATAAAAACCTTTTTTAATACATTTTTTTATTTTTAATATAATATCAATTTTCATAAATTATAATAAACGGCAGAATTAAATCCTCGAATTATCTATAGATATAGATAATAATTTGTCTATAGATATAGATAATTCGAGGATTTAATTCTGCCAAAACCTTTGTTCTGTTATAGATCTACCAAGGATGTGGAACAAGATCACCGATTCGACATTGCTGCATTAATATATTTTTTTTAAATTGTATTGAACATAACTATTCCCTAGAATCATGCAAAGATTATATAAATTCCAGAATACCAAAAATGTCTCTCTTGCTTCTTCTTAGAATGTAAAATTTTAAAGCTGTCAAAATACCCATGACATTAAAAGACCATTAGTGTTGAAACTGAGTAGTTACTTAGAATAATTAAAAGCATTCAAAATGTATGGAAATCCTCAGAATTCCAATAAATAAGGTTGTCCCTTTTACCTCATGTAAATAAAATTGTATAGCTGTCCCCTATTATAGTCATAAATACAAGTTGTCGAGTTAAATTGTTAGATTGATAATGCCCTTGCAAGACGAAACGCGTCTCAAGTAAATTAAACGAGTAGAATCAAAAAACAAGCGTTTTATTTTCACATGCGTGATCAGATGATTCCTTGATGTTAAAGTTCTCGATATAATAACGACAAAACAAATTATTATAACATCTAATTTAATCACCCTTATTAATATAAAATTATGCAATTTATAGTATGTATTTATTTAGTACTACATTAATTAATGTAAGCAAATTGTATTTTATGATGTTTTGTATTGCCATCACGAAAAAATATTAAAACGCCACGATGATACTTCAATAAATATTTTTTGACAAATCCAAACTACGAATCTGTCACAATAATTGTTAATGTGGAACATAGACTGCGAAGAATTTTATCTGTGTATATATATATAAAAAAATAAATTAAAACGCCTTCCATTTCGCACGTTAAACCGTAAGAAGAATTTGTTTCAATTGTTTGAATTACCTAGACGATTTAAAAAAAATCAGAAACTTTGCGAATCAATACCTCAATATTGCCAGCACTCTAAACTTTCCGCGGCAGGCCCCGGGCGTTCTTGGAGCACCTTTTCAGAATTAAGCGCAACTGACAACGTCTTTACTATCTGTAGAGCACACCCCCGGGGGAAATGGGGGAGATGTATCGATGGGGCGGGTTGGACAAGTAGCTTAGCAGCTATCGACGCATCGTATTGATGTATTACACATTCAGCCAGTTTAAACACAACAGGATTTTCACTATTTCTCTCAAATTCAAATTTAATGACGTTGTTCGGATAATTAAAATATTTACAATGGTAAACGTGGGGACCGAAATATTTGTGCATGTTAAAAATGCCTATTTATGTTGTAAAGTCATAAACAATGACCAATTCTGTGACGATGCGGCCGATGGGCTATCCATGGGTAAGGACTGTCGCCGATTGCTTATCTGCCACCTAGTTATTGTATTATTTCCCGATTTAAAAACCGATAAATGTTTATATTTTTCTAATGGTTCCTTATATCTCACAAATAACGATACAATTTAATTGGGACAGCCGCTTATTTGGGCCAAATCTCACGGAAACCAAACCAACGAACTAACAGTAATTTACTTCGCTTAATTGGGACAATAAATGTAAGATAATAATAATAACGTTTAGTGCAATAATTTCCCTTTTGCAAGCGATACAGTCTGTCGCTGACAGTTGTAAGTGCAAACTTACAAAAACAAAATATAGAATACACTTGATGAGCTGCAAAATTAAATTGTACGTACTTACCCATTTTTTTCTCAGAGTTTATATTGTTTTCTATCTTGTATATTTTTGTTTATTATATTAATTATTTAATTAACGGTATTCATTACTTTTAATGAAATAATGTAAATAATAAATACAAATATCGTAAATATAAACAAAACATTATTATTGTCTTGACACCAATTGTTAAAGCCATTGTCATTGTTTAACTAAATAGGACGACAGCGACTTAGTTCTTATTTTTAAAAAAAATTAGCATCTCTATTTGTAATCCTTCAGTTCATTAATACGATAAGTTAAGGTAAGCCATATTGACATGTTCATATTTTTTTAACATCAGAGATGAAATTTACAAATAAATTACTCAAAAAAATATTATTTTTTTAGTAATACGCAGTAGGTATCAGTTCTGACAGGTCCAGCCTTGTCTCGGCTACTTTTCTAGACTATATAACGTTCAAGATGGCGATAGTGTGGTAGTACTCGAAGTGTTTCCACATATTAACATATATACAACTTTTAAAAATTTGACAGACATGAAGATTGACTAATGGGTGAGAATGGTGAACGTTATATTTGTATAAAGTGATCACTTAAGCCAGCCGAAGACAGGTCGTAAGCCCTGTAATTATCCATACATGCATAATAAAAAATAGCTTTGTCTCTATGAGATATCTATTATATGCTCAATAACAGTGCCTTTTTAGGTGAAAATTCAGTAATTGTGTGTTCTTGGACATATTCAAATATTACTATATGTAATTTAATAGACACGTTGATAGAACGTTCTTGCTATAGCTATTGCTATTGCTATAGCTGTTCACTCGTTGACTTGTGTTGTGACTATGGTTTAATACTGCGTTAGTACTATTGTGTACGTGCAAATATTCAACAAGTCTTAGCATATAGATTTGTCTAACATCTAGAATATTATATTATAAAAGGTACTGGCGTAACCACGCCAATTTGGTGCATTGAGGCCCCTGTTAAGTAGGGACCGAAAAGTCCGTATGTGACCTACATTACACTTTGTATCGATTCTTTTCCCATCAATAATATGGACCGATATTTTTTTAATCTACCATAGCAAGACGTGGAATTATAAACTTTAAAAAATAATTTCTCACTTGTATTAGAAAACTACCGGAAAACGTTATCAATGTATACGATAGTACCCCGGGGCTAATATAATATGTCGAGTTAGGGAGAGGACCATGGCCGCAAAATTAAAATCTTGGTAAAGCAAAGCGAGAATTTTGTGCAGTTGCGAGTGAGAATACACGAGTGCCTAAAAACATACTTGAACAAAATTAAAGTGTGAAAATTGTAAGTACAATTTTATTACTACGTACTACTTAATATTTTTATATATTGCATACAATAAACAGAGGAATTTTTATCATATAAAATTGGGGGGCAATATTTATAGTTACGCTACTGTTAAAAAGCCGACCAATAATAATCCTAAGTACTAAATAAATGTATCAATTAGAAAGATATACATATAAAATCAATTTTAACCGGGATTCCAACCTGGATCTCTTTTCCAATCCGGGGAAGATGCATTACCAACTATGCTACGGCGACAGTACTTTTAACGACAAATTTTCGAACCATTACAATCGAATATTACACTTTTCAAATTAATACGTTTATCGTTCCATTATTTGAAACCCGTCTACTTACTTTTTACGGAATCAGCAGTAGCATAGTTGGTAATGCACCTCCAATACCAACTATGCTACAGCGACAATACTTTTGATGACAAATTTTCGAACCCCATATATCGTTCCATTATTAAATACTAATAAATACATTTAATTACTATTTAAAACATCACAGACTTTTGTTCTGAATAATTACAACTTCACAATAAGAACGTGTTCTCATTAATAATAATCCTAAGAACTGCTTTTTGTACTATTTTAGCCGACTCTAATAATGTATTTTCTGCTACTGCAAACGTAAATGCTTTCATAATTTTCGACAAAATTAAATGCGAACATCATACATCAGAAATCTGTAATATCTTATTGTGAATGCATTCAGACCACATATTAATTTTAGGCTCTGTGGGATGAATGTACATATGTATTAATATATTCTACCTACCCTTGTCAAAATATTGATCATGTCTTCACCCCATAGTTATAGGGGGATGGGGTGGCAGGCTGTACACGGATGTAAACTGCAATGGGATGATATAGTGAACTCAACTCATTGCACTAGGCCAGGGGTCGACAAACTTTCTAGTGAGAAGTGCCAAATATTATGTAAACAGTACTCTTAAATTTTCATAGAGCTGCTACATACACTTTAATGGAAAAAAAACGCGATTCTTTTAGTTAAAACTCAAATCCATAATACTGTCGTAGGCTACTTATAAGAATAGAATATATGGGAGTTATAAGCTTCAGTAGCTCAGTGATAAAACAAGAAAATATAAATAATTAAATGTATTTGTTATTATACCTTTAACTCGACTATTACGGCTGCAAACAATGATGTCTTCTTGTGTGCGAGAATTCAGGTAGTCAATAACTCGATGTACAACGATACAGTTTATCACGAATCTCACAATTATGAATACAATTGTGCCGCACAGGGTAAATGTTTTGTAGGGCCGCGACGTATCGCGGCCCTGAAAGGGGCTTTTCTTTCCGTGCACAGAGGTGCCACTCCGCGACCCTGGAAAGCGGCTGCCACTGCGCTTTGCGGCCGCCGCTAGGAGGGGGGGGGTACCCGCCGGCGCTATGCGTCGCCCGCTCGAGCTGCGGCTCCGAACAGGAGGCAGCTCAATAAGAAAAGCGATATTATTAAATAAACCTGAATATGTATAATAAATATGGAACATGTAATAAAAAGAGAATGAAGGGGGCGATCGCCCGGAGATAATATTATGCACCTTAGAGAAAAATGGAATATGAAAGTTTAAGGTGTAATAACAAATCGCGCCAGCTTAAAATGTACGAGGCATCGCGGGGAAGATTAATAATAAAATGATAAATTCTCGCAGTGCCTCTAGGTTAAGGATTCTATTTTTAAAGAATAAAAAAACATGCGAAATTGTATGTCTGCCGACCCGGGGACTGCGACCCCCAAATGGCCATGGCCGAGAGTTGCGGCTTGTTGTCGCTACGCAGCGACAGTACCGGGCCTCATGGGGGCGGCGCGAGGCCTGAAGCCCGCTCCTATAGACCAGGCGGAAAACGAGGGGCCTTGCACGCTCAGTCCAGTCAGGTCACAAATAAATAACGTGTCAGCGGCTTCAGTAAATCATTCCACCAGATTTTTCAAAAAACTCCAGGATATTCCAAATAGCTCCATTTCCACCCTAGGTAGCAATAACCCCGACGCCGACCCCGACAAACTCTTCCCCATTTCCCTCCTCTATAGCCCTGCTCCAGTCCCCTGAAGAAAGGCTGAAAAGAGGCTTAAGCCCAAAATTCTAATAATTTAGAAGAAAAAAAATATATATATATAAAATAAAAAAATAAAAAATAAAAAAAAATTTGCTCACAGTGCCTAGCAAGCACCCCATTCTTCGGGGACAAACACCCTCCCACCCGCCACACTCCAGATTACGGAGACAAAGGGGCTCTGCCCCTATCACTCTTAAAAGATATTTATAGTTATGTTCAGTAAATCATTCTCGCCGCTGCGCTCTTTGAGTAAAGTACTGTGTTATTATTTTCTCCACCGCCTCGCCTTGACTTTTGCTACCGCCTCGAATTGAACCTGAATTTTCTCGCTATTACACTGGACTACGATTTTGAACCGCTACAGACATCGTCAACCCGAGCTACAAGATTGAACCGACGAACCACCGAGTAGGTATCGTAACCACTAGACCATGCACGTCAAAACTATGGGTTGTAATCATTTCAGCTGAAGGCGCATTGCCTGGGAAGAAATTTTTCAGAAGCATATTGTTATAAAAGGCATACATGTAAGAATTATATTCTGTTCTTGAAAAATATTACTATTATTACAGAGAAAATCTTCAAATTAGTCAGCAATCTTAAATCTTCAAGTGATGGGTTAAAAATATTACAATATAAAATAATACCACATTCATAATGTAATCGAAAAAATTTTACAACACGTCAGTTCAAGCGAAGACAGGTATACATATACTTATATTAAAAACATTGCGCGGCGCGAACGAAACGAGTGTTGCGTTTATTCGCATACGTTTAGGATAGATTTTAATTTGTTATTTTTAAATTCTTTAGTTAGATGGTTCCAGTAACTCATTAACATTCAAACTTTAAATCATTTGCGCATGAATTTACATACTTAACCCATAATATATCAATTCAAAGAAATTATAGTTATGCCCAGTTCTTTTTATTGTGTGTGTGCACACTCCCGGAATATTAATATGATATTAGTCACTTTGTACGCAACTATATTTTTGCATTGCTAAAAGATATTAATATCTACATGTTGCATGTTTTTTCTTTCTTATAAAAGCACATAACATTATTTCAAAAATATTCATAAATTTCCAATTATGCCCAACTGATTTATATTATTATTCATTTACATGTACAGCCTGCAAGAAAATAACTTAAATTTATTTAATTAATTAAGTCTTGTAATAAAGGTCATATAAAAATAACCTAATCAAATTGAATAAGCGAGTCTTTATGTAGGTATTCTTATAATTTTTTTATAGGATTTATAAAAGGTACCTACTGAGAACATTTACTATAAGTTGGATAAACTGACTATGTTTATGCGTTTATGGTACTCACTTCAGGTCGGTGTCGCGCAGGAGTGGTTTTTCGCCGTAGTAGATGCACAAATCCTTCGGGAAATTGCTACGGAAAAGCACCAAACAATGAGGTATGTACACATTTGGAATAAAATTGTTTGTTCCCGCTGTGAAATACCTCAGCACTGCACTTTATCATTGCCGGAACAATAAAACTCATTAGGTTGTTTAGCTGTCAACGCGCCGTCCGTCACGTCATTACCAACCTAAGGCGATAACTGAGAAAAACATTTAATTATTGTATATCTGCTGTGTGTGTCGGGTAAACATGAAAAGAACTGTTTTCAGATAGTAAACTACCACTCCAGACTTCGGAATAGGACGACCAGGCGCGGTTTCGTAGAATCGAAGGCATAAGAGGTTGACAAGATGACTCGTCCGGGACCACCGAATGACAACCTTCCTAAAGTAAAGCTGGTCGTCGTAGGCGATGGAGGTGTCGGCAAAAGCGCTATAACGATACAGTTCTTCCAGAAACTGTTTGTCACCGACTATGACCCCACTATCGAAGACAGCTACATACAACACACGGAGGTCGATGGCCAGTGGTGTGTTTTAGATGGTAAGCACAATTTATTCAGCTATCTATTATATATATACCTACTTGCACATATTATGTATATACCTTACTTACACATATTATATATCTTGATTGTATCAAGAAACTATGCAGCTTACAATTTATATATGCAACCATATACTAAATCAACACATTATCTCAGAAGAAATATATTTGATAATGACATTAGACATTTCTTTATGATTTTATTTTAATCAAATGTATTTATAAATCTTTTTATGCGATATTATTCTTACTACGCATAAAACAATATTAATTGGGAACATTTTTTTAATATTAACTTATAAGATTACCTTAAAAATGTCCACAGTAATTTCGCAGTAACCCGTCCCACAATAAATATTTTTTTTACCTCATATGTCGGAGACAAGAGGGCTAAGCCCTTATCCCTCCGCCCTTTAACAATAGATAGTAATAAAAAATACTGCTGAAGAATTAAACAATTTTTAAAATACTATCAGAAAACAATGGCTATCTCCAATTGCTATTGGTAGACCTTGCAGGAGGTTATGTTGTGACTACAGTATGGCTACACCTAGTGATGGTAAACCGTTATGTGACTGACGATGATTGATGGAGATTTTATGATGATTGGTAACGTAGATTTAAGTGTTTAAGGTTTATTTTCTATTGTATCAGTCATTTTTTGAAGAATTGCGAATAATCAATTACCAATCATTACAATCTAACACTATCACAGTCACAATAATGATTTAACCATCACTAGCTTGTACTATTATCTTTGGAATTGATAAAACATTTCATTGCTACCTAACTGTATTCGTAACAATAGCCGCCTGCCTGGGATATTTCCGTGTTGAGGAAAATAGCTAGATAGATGCTACTTTATAAATTAAAAATACTAATTATAGCAGAAAATGATTAATCATGAAAAAGTGATGTAATGTGAATTTAATTAAAATAAATTTGATTAAGTTTGAAATCATTTATAATAATAATTAGTTATTTTCATTATTAAATAAATAAGGGTTCATTTTAAGAAGATTACAGATTATTATGTAAAAATATTTCAATCCCACTAAGGATGAGAGCAACATCCGCATTATTTTCTGTAAACACAGACCACCAAATAAATAGACATGAACTAACGCAAATTCCTTATTCCAACATTTTTATTTCGGTGGCACCCATGTCATCACTTTTGTGCAACTCGCGCAATCAAAGAGCCCCGTGACTTTTAAAAAAAAAATGACTTGATTGGAATGAAAATTTTAACGCTGACAATATAATATGCATTAATGTAAAAAATATGTCTTGTTTACACAAAGATTTAATTTTCAAAGAATAAATTCTTTTTCTATTGTATAAATGTGTCATAATCTATCAGATTTATGTTTCGTTGGATAAATGTGTGTAGAATGCCTTGTCCCTCAAATAATGTTCCAAATCTCTCTCCTATTGATATCTGAAAAATTATAATCTTAATTTGCTATTTTCAATTCATATTTTTGAGATGTTAGTTTAGTATTTATTTTTTTATTGGAAGCATTAAATTGATATAGTTATTATATTGTATGATTTGCATTGAATATTATTTTTTTGTGCCTAATGCATTTTAATTGTAATTTCAGTATTGGATACCGCTGGTCAGGAAGAGTTCAGTGCCATGAGAGAGCAGTACATGAGGAAAGGTGATGGATTTCTACTTGTGTATTCTGTTACAGACAAACAGAGCTATGAGAATATAGGAAACTTTCACACACAAATATTACGTGTTAAAGACAGGTACGCATATCGGTTTTTGACCTATTAACGTATACGCAAGAGAAATTTACATTTTAAAGACATTTTACATCATCAATTATTTTCCCAACCACTGATCATCCCAGGATAAGCGAGAATACTTTATTTTAAAAGTAAATAATGTAGATATGAGTGATTTATTTTTTCATGATATGAAAATATTAATTTAAAAAATACAAAGCATTTGTTACTTACATGAGAAAAATTGTCTCCAGCCAATGCATGACCTCTTATCCATAGGATAGGATAAAAGTGTATATGATAAATATCTTTTAAAATATTTATATTTATGTAATATTGTAAAAGTTTTTTTGGTATTATCTTTTTTTACAACAAAAAATTGTTAAATATCCTGGACAAATACTCTATCAATAAGTTATCTTAATTAATGAAGGTCACATTCATTTATGGTTAGATTCTATGAAATGTTTTTGTTATATCATTTCATATGAGTGCACCAAGCACGCGCATAATCTATTTATTAGTTAAATGATACCCAATTGACATGTACACAAACTTGATTTATTGCAGGGACGTATATCCGATGCTGTTGGTGGCAAACAAAGTGGACCTCGTCCACCTCCGTAAGGTGTCGGAGGAAGCGGGGAGGGAGTTGGCGCACAAACTGGCCATCCCATACATTGAAACGAGCGCCAAAGATCCTCCTCTAAATGTCGATGCCGCATTTCATGAGGTATACTTAATTCCTTCAACTTTCCAAACAAGCTTAGAGAAACAATTATAGCAAATAAATCCCCCTCATACTCTTCCATTTTATTTTCTCGAATCTAGAATGTTCACTACTAATGAATCATCAGAGAATTCCATAAATTATATGTCGCCTTTACCATGATGGCTAATCAATCAATACGTGCTGAATTATATACCTTCTAAAAAAATTCCTGTTTTAATTTTATTTCCATCGATGCCTGGAATCCATTATGAGAGAGACAACCTGCTATTTCTGCTCTTAGACGCCCGCTCCTACCCATAGATTCCCTACTTGCAATATATTTTCTCCCTGCTGACATTTCTACGGTGTGTTTCCAGTCAAGCTGTAAGCATTTTTTTCATATGACTCATAATGCACCAGGTAGGGATTACCTGGATTCCAGGCATCATTGGAAACAAAATAGGAATTTTATTGAAAGGTAAAATTCTTTTATTTTATGTTCCGTATCGATTCCTGGAATCCATTATGAGAGATGAGATCTGTTTGTTATTATCTTGTGACTTAACAGTCTGGCGTTATATGTGGTCGCCTTATATTGGCGTAAAGAGAGGTGCTAATTAGCTATGAGGAAATTATTCTCTAGGAGCTTTCGTTATCTCTCTTTGGTAGAATTTCCGGAAGGTGGTATCGCTCTACCAGTTCCCCTTAACAGAATTTCTTCTATGGAGCTTGTAGTCATAAGGTCGACTCAATGCATTGAGATATGGGCCTGAGCAGTCGGTTGAGTCTAGCGACATGTAGGTCAGTACCTGATGGGCAGTGGCCGATGTGAACAGACCGATCTGAGGTCACTCAGGTTATACTCAAAATATTTGGCCTGTTGCCAGTTTTAGGAGGTGCCACTCTAGGAGTGGTGTTGTACCTCCCTGAGATATACTGTGCTGCCAAGGGTATTTTGTACTGATTAACGAACTCTAGGAAATCTCTAGTTATCACCTGTTGTCAAGAAGTGAGAAAAGGAGGGGTTCAGTGTTCAGCCACCACTATGAATCTCACAGTATAGCGACGGGAAGATCCACTTACCTAGATCGCTTGTACCTTCGCAGTTGGCAGCCAAACCTCTGCAGTCTGTAGCAATGCAAACGACCACAAGAAACCTAAAATCTGCTTGAGGGAGTAACTGCCGGCCTCGATCGGAGAGAGCAGCACTTGGCATAGACCAGAGCATTTTCGTTCCAAGTGGGACTTTTGTGAATGTATCGCCAATGTTTCGCCAGGCGCAAAAATTACCTTCTCCTGACCCTGTTCCTCCTTGTTGAATATAGACCCTGAGCTTGGAGGAATCCTAGATGAGCCTTCCTGCACGAGCAGATCTGAGACCCTCCAATATGGCCATTCTCTAGTTCTGGATACATTCCGCCTGTCTGCTGCATATGATCTGCAGGATGTCATCCGAAATCTTATAAGGTGCATCACTGGTGAACATTACCTGTACCTGTTCAAAAAGAGCCAACGGAGACAGGTCGGTGCCAGGCTCCGATGCTCAGTTCACCAATGGCTGCAACCCTTCTCTCAAAATCTTCCTTTGGGCGATTAAGGCGTTGGACAGGGTGGCAGAGATTTTTCTAGTCAAACCACGTAAACGAGCGTGCTGTTGATCCTCTTAAATTCGTTGTTCACTTCCAACTCGACAAAAGTGGGAGTCGCCGCATAGGCCATGCTCTGCAAAGCGTACGCCCGCCCGATCTTCAAAATCAAAATGTAGCAATTTAGAGATCTGATGGATGCGTTTCGGGTCAGCCTTCAATACTGATGATTCTTTCACCAATCTCCAAAATGTTCTGGCTTACCCTTATTAAATTTGGCGGCGACTCCTCAAACGACTCCTCCAAATTGACAGTCGTCTACATCCTTGTAGGTTTTAGTGTAATAAATACGGGAGCTAGGCTTAATAACGCTTCCGTCACTTGTTGCAACAAGTGTTCGACACGTGAGTCGAACGCCACTCGATACTTTTTCGATACTTCAAGGGAAGGTTCGAACTCCAACCTTGTTGGGGATTTTCTTTTCAAGTAGCCCGGAACGCTGGGCGGTTCGTTGAATGATCGGTCGCCTGCCGCCATTTTCAATTCGCGGTTGTCACATTTTTACGGAAGAAAACAATGCAATAACAAAAATATTAATCGTCTCTCTCACACTGCACTAATTAATGGCTTAATTTTAAATGAAAAACCCAAAGGAATCTAGGATAATAGCTAAAGAAATGTTAAAGCGGGAGCGTATTTGAATGCATCTATTGCAGCAAAAAAAATGGCATATGAAAAAATACTTTTACGGCTTGACTGGAAACACACCGTAGTGATGCCAACAAAGAGAAAATATGTCACAAGAACAGAAACAGCAGGCTGGCTGTCTCAAAATGTATTCCAGGCATCGATACAGAACACAAAATATTATATTTAACAAAGTTGGCGAGTTGTGTTTGTAATAATTGTATAATAATAAAAATAATTGTGAGCTGTATTAATTGAATATATAAATAAACGGATACTTATTTTTCTACTTTAATATTCTTAATTTACTTGTTTTTATGATTTTAATTATTTGTCTTTAATATATTTCTCACATTTTTTGCATTTTACGCTTTTTTCAGTTGAATTTATTTATTGTTACATTTCTCTTTTTATCTTTATATTTGTCAGAAATTCTTATTTTTAATCTTTAGGCCCAATGAAGGAATCAAAACCTCCAGTTCCTCCAGACCATCTTTCTTCTCCATCTCTCATATCTCGTTTCCAAATACCCCCTCAGAAGATCCACAATCTTCAGACCATTCCTCGTTTTCAACATTTAAGAAATGTAAAATTGAAAAATGGTCAGTAAAGAAAAGAACACTCTTAAAACAACCAGCATCGTCTCATCTTCTATCTCTCCTTTTCTTATTTGTGTCCAAAGAACAGAATGGAGAATTATTCATCCGATTAATTTTGGAAAATATATTTTCCAGCCGAACACTCCTGGCATCTGTCCAGGTGGGATCAAAGCAGAGAGCAGATTTAAAATCTCCATTAAATTTGAATCCGCATTATTTGCTAATAATTTTATTACATCTTTTAATAATACTCAAGATAACAAATTTAAGGCTTTCATTCCGACCTAAAATGTTACACACACGGGTAACGTGCTTAGTATCTCCACTGACTTTTCAGAAGAAGATATTCTATCTATCTTTACTCCTCAAAATATAGGCATTGTTGTAAAGGCATTTAAACTACAAAGACACTTCCACTGGAAACCTTCATAAACAATTGTGCTCACTTTCAAAGAACAAACTCTCATCACACGTTTATCTATTTCGCAATTCGTTACCGATAGAGGTTTTTGCTTTCCCGACAATGCAATGTTTTAATTGTTGTCGGTTTAGACACTAAACCAACTTGCAGATCCTCTCCTTGTTGTTTTAAATGCTGTAACAATCACGCCCAAACTCTTCTAATCCTCCAACCGATGTGTATTGCACTGGCAATCATACTGCCATTAGTCTCGCGTGTCTAAAACTAATAATTTCTTACTAAATAATATTTATTTTGGTCCTATTACTGCGTATTTTTTTGCTTCATTCTACCAATTCAAGCAGCCGTAATGAACATCAATTCCGCACTCTTGTGTTTTTCATTTTAAAAAAATCAGAAAATATTTATTTTCACTCATACTTTAGCCATAATATGAATTAATATTGAACTTATTCACAACGTAAGTTGCAAATTTCGTAAATTAGATGTCTTTTCACTGATTTTAAGTGAAAACAACGTTTTCTTAAACAAAGTAAACATTTTATGTATGTTATTTTGTATGTGAGTCACAATTAAATATTCCGTATATATAAAACAAACAGCTCACAAAACGGCAATGTGGTGTTTTAAATCGATAATATTAAACAAAATCACCAAATGCATCTGACATGACAATTTTGAATGTAGAACATTGTGTTAAATGTCAATACATGTAGGTACTTTGATTGATTTCAAAATATATTCATATATATCAACTAGGTATGTACTTTAATTAATTAATTGTTTTTCGGTGGATTAATTCAAATGACAACACACATTTTATTTCATTCCTTCCATAATATTAATATGAACTAACGTGGAAAAGTCTCTAGATATGAGGTATTTTTGATACTTGTCTCGAATGCGAGAAAATCAACAATTTTATTATCATCTCTTCTCTATAGCAAGATTTATGTAACAAATAACGTCCTTTAGTATTTAGATGACACTTAAGCAAAAACACAAGATGTTTAACTATTAATCCCGTCTTGAAAGAGTATGTAATTCATATAGAATTTCTCAAATTTCAGACTGTAGAAATGAAAGTACACCCTTAAAAACAATTTGTTTTCTCAGGTGGTGAGAATAATCAGGAACCAGCCTCCGGCAGAGTTGGAAAAGAGCCGCCGTAGGCGCCGCCTGTCCTCCAAGTGCGTCATCTTCTGAAGCGAGCCTGCCGCTCTGTCTAATGGAAACTGCACATTTATTGTTGTTATGCTAATCCACGGAAATTTATTTGTCAGCGGAGATCCGCACTCGTTGTCTATAATATTTGGCAATGT
The DNA here is from genome assembly GCA_031772225.1 of Eubasilissa splendida. Taxonomy (NCBI): domain Eukaryota; kingdom Metazoa; phylum Arthropoda; class Insecta; order Trichoptera; family Phryganeidae; genus Eubasilissa; species Eubasilissa splendida. Next base: position 26,804,013 of record CM062855.1, on the reverse strand, counting down.
GGGATGCGTTTGTTTTAACGATATAATATGGTGTCCATATAATGTTTACTCAACACCCATGTGTTGAAAATGTGTATTGTCGTATTCATGGATTGTCACGCTACCTCTACGAACCGGTATAATAAATACCCAGTGTTTTGAGAAATATTTTACGCACATTTCTTAAAATAATTTTACATTCTTACAAGTCGTCATTATTTAACTATGCTATAAACTGTGTTTGAAACTAGTTTTTATTTAAACCGTCCCCTTTTTTACGACTTTTTGGACATGTATGTAGTATATATTTATATTATTTATTTATTTAGCATTATCTGAAGTTAATGGAATTTCTAATCGACCTCAAACTTTAATACAAATTAATTATCATCCTATTTTTTAATTAGTTCATTATTAAGACTGCTTTATTTATTTAACAGTATATATTTGACTAGGCACGCTGAAGCGTGATCTATGTATAAGCATTAAGGAATTGATTGTAGTTGTGGTACTTAATATTGATAAAATGAACTATTGTTTTACATTAAAGTTTGCTAAAAATTCAGGTTTATTTTGTTTTTTCGAAATTCTTTTTTAGAGGTTCCTCTTTGGCGCTGTGCCCTTTTTCCAAATATTTAGTGATTTAATATTTTAACCAAAGATTGATAAAGGATCATTTTATATGCGTATAAGTTATCCAACAATTTTCCAACTTTCATTGTGGAACAAGATTAATATTAATTGTTTTGCCAAAGTTAGTACTGATTTGTTTTCAATGACAATTTGAGTTCTTTAATTTATAAGTATATTTTTGCTCTCATAATATACAAGGAATCCGACATGAAATAAAATTATAATATAGTTGTATGTAGTAATATCTAGAGTTAATGTTATATAATCAAAGCTTTAAAAATGTTGTGTTATGTGTAAAAGAATTAATATTTTATTGCCCGCGCTGTTTTACAGGCAAATATAATTTGCTAGTAATTACTTTATGAACCAAAATGGCATTTTTGCAATTTTACAAACTATTCATAATAAAATAGTTTTTTTTAGATAATTTTATATGTAAATATGTTTAATATCGTCTTCTGTCTTCAAATTTTCTATTGTCTTACTATATCATTATCCTGTTATACAGAATTTTTTACACGAATTAATTTACATGTGTATTTATAGCGTTTAATCAGATAATGTGGGAAATGAAGTTATTTTTTAAAAAAATCTGAAATTAATATTAGTGCTATGTACATTAATTTTTTACCTTTTAGACAGCAAAAGGTATACATACGGATGAACATCGTTCATACATTCATCGTTCTCAACCAACATGGCATTTGCCAGCAATTTATTTTATGTGGATGCAACATGGATGATCGAAATCTTTAAGACTACTTACTTTTTAAGAAAGTAATAAATGGAATTTAGAAGCGTTGTAGATAGTTATTTTAAGTATTCATTTTTGGAATTTAAATACTTGGAACGAATATACGCCATTCTTGCATCCATGTACATTATTATAATATTATTCTGATATATTTAATTCAATGGGACTTACGCTATATGTAATCTTGTGATTCATCTCCCTAGAAATATTTTTCTTACATACATTATTTTATATCTAAATGACTTTATAACTAATAAAAAAAAATGACGCACAAAATATACAAAATTCCAGTTTGAAACCTTATTTCATACAAAATCAACGATGGCGTGGGATCAGTTTTTGCCATTACTACAAAAATTATTTATTTTATTCTTCGTGTTCACGGTATGTAGTACTGACTGTAATATGTATCGACTGTATATTTATAAAATAAATATTCATTGCACATTTTGTTTTCATTAATTTTTCCCCAATTTCATACTAAATATGTACTTTTTTAAGGTTCCATCTGTTTTTGTTGGCAACAAAAATTCTGGGCGCTGATTTACGGGCTTGATGATTGTGGACATTTTTGCTGTATAATCCATATAAATTCGTGTTATGAACTATCTACCGATCCTTAATGCCGGTTGTGTGATCAGTAGTAGATTTTGATCATAGTAAATTTTTACTATCACCTGTGGTAAAAAATGTTAGTGGGTTATTAGTATGTCAAATTTGCTATAGTCGGATAATCTCGCCTAACAGTATGGCTAGGTGAATAATCATCAAATATCTGAGTATGTTGTCGAATTTGATTTATTTTTTAAATTCCCATTGGCAATACATACAATTTTATGCATTATTTGCCCCTGCATTCAAAATCTGTCTATCGGAATATCAATATAACATAACTTTTGAAACAGCTGTGAAAAGTCTGCCATTTTTAACTAACGATTTACGATTTTTACCATCCAATATTGGATGGTAAAAATCAATTTACTATTGAATGTACTTTCGATGAGTAAATATTTTTTACCAACGATTGAACAACCTGTTATTACAAAAATTTTAACTTAAGTAGTTTTTTTACTATGGTAAAAATATACCATTGTTCAAACAACTGGGCCTTACATATCTATGTGTTAAGACTTAAAGACGTCTGACTCAGCTGTATCATATCATAAGCAAAATTATGTACTACTACACTAGACATTGTGACTATTGTTCCGTACAGGAAATGAGAACTGTTTACTAGGGTGGTTCGCCGGTTCACTCTTGTAGCTCAGGCTGACGATGTCTGTGCAGCGGTGTTCCAAATCGTAATCCAGTGTAGCAGCCAGTAGTCTAATCCGTTTTCAAAAAACCCAGGGTCAAAGCGAGGTAGAGAAAATGAAACACTTGTTTACTTGAGGAGCGTGGTGGTGAGAGTGACTTCCCTCGGCCGCCGACGCAGTATTTATTTCCCACGAGATGAGGTCGGCCGCATCAGGCCACTGTCTCACGCCGGACTAATGGGAGCGGGCTTACATCGGCACACTCGGGCTGGCAGATCTTCGTACTACGTTTTTATTAAATAACAATTATTCCTATACCTGGAGACATTGCGGGCGTATTATTATTTTATTACCACATGTGCATGCAATGTCTTATATGTTATAAAGTCGAGCAATCCCCGAAATTCATTTATTTCGGTTACAAATTATATTCACTTATGAAAACACAGTTTACATTGCACATTCCTGCGTGGGCGATCCCTCAACATTCTGTATTGTAGCATCCTTGGCCCAGAGCCTCGTCCTCCTGGATTTGACCGTTTGTAGTTGTGGTCTTGCAAAAAGGCTCTCTTCAGGGCTGCATCCCAGCATAGTTCCTGCGAGCGTGATCCTATGCAGCACAACTATAATAAATAGCAACTGGGCCATTTTTTGGCGAATGCGTCTTAGGTGTCTTCGCTAGCCATCACAAGATAATGATTGAAAATTATGTCTCTTTTAGTATTAAATTTTACATTTAATGAAATTGAATGTGTACACAATTAAAAAAAACATTTGTTTTTAAGCTGAATTATTTAAAAAAAATGTTTTTTAGTTATTTTTTTGCTGAATACAATTATTTGCTTTCCATTAATTGTCAACCCTTTCAAAAATAAAAATCAAAATATTTACTTATAAGCACAAAAATATCGAAGCCTTAAAGTGTATTAATTAATTTTACACTGCGTGGATTTTTAACATGCAGTATGTTTTTTTTAGTTCTCAGCCTCTCCTTGTAAAATGTGCCAGTGAGTTGGAAAGTTTTGCAACATTTTATGATAGATTCACAGATAAGAATATTATGAGTATTTAGTATCTTTATAGGCACCAACAAGAATGAAATGTGTATTTTAAATATGAATTAAATATATTAATTAGAAAGATATACATATAAAATCAATTTTATCGAAAAATATTGTTGTTGCGCCACCGGGATTCGAACCTGGATCTCTTTCCTAACCAGGGAAGGTGCATTATCCAACTATACTACAGCAACAATATTTTTTTTGGTGACAATTTTCGAACCTATATGTTACCTTTTTGATATTAATACATTTAATCGTTCCACTATTTTTGAAAGAGCCATCTACCTTTCTTTTACAGAATCTCAAATACCTTTGGGTAAACTGATAGCAGATGGAAAAACTTTCCCGGTTAGGAAAGAGATCCAGGTTCGAATCCCGGTGGCGCAACAACAATATTTTTCGATAAAATTGATTTTATATGTGTATCTTTCTAATTAATATATTTAAAATATCACAGACCTATGTTCTGAATAATTACAACTTCACAATAAGAATGTGTATTAATTAAAACATATTCTATGCAGAGGTGGCATAATATATGAGACATGTAAGGCATTTTCTCTAATCATTTTACGTATTTTTATAATATTTCTGCTTATATTTGAATTTCTTTTTAGTTTATGAGGTCTTCCTCGAATATGTAATTTATTATTTCTTGTATTTTTAAATAAAATAATGGTATCATGGTATGAAAGGCCATTTTTCCAAACTGTGAGACTAGTTACATTTACATTAAAGTGCAATATCTAATTAATATTAGTATACAATGATAGCGCATTTCAGCCTTTCTAAAAATATTTTTTATTTTACTAACATTTTTTTATTGAGAGATTCCATGGTGAAAAAAATATATTTGTTGGGTTACATTACATTACATTTTTTAAACATACAGCGTCTACGAGCGCCATTGTGAAAACAAGCCTTAATATTTGTATTCTTGTCTTGTAGGTACTTTATAAACACCCGGTCCCGTCTAACTTCGCTTGTGTTATCAATTTGACAGATTGAGGTTATAACCTATTAAAAATTAAATTTGGCAACTACTATCGGATTTGTATATTGATAAGTTGTCGTTTTTTAATTTTTTCTCTTGTTTTGTAGCAGATTATGTGTATCAAATAATGTTAGTTAATTTTCTGTGTGAATACAAATCGATTTTCGTAACACAAAAGTGTCCGATTTTACGAATATACTTGGTTATGAAAAGTTTTAGTGATGTCTTCGAGCACAATTTTTGTGTCCCAAGAGGGTCCTGCTAATGCACTAGCACTCAATAAAGATTGCACACAAGTCGTCATAGCTGGTAGAAATGGTAATTGATTCTCGATATATAGGTATCACTTTGTCTGGCTTTGTCAATATTATCTATTTTGATTTAGTATAATAATAGTAATCCTTATTTTCATTTCTTAATAAAATTAAGTTTCCCTGTACGTGACTAAACATTAGCAAAATTTAAGTTTGAAAAAATTTAAGTTGTGACATATTATATGCATATGAAAACAAAATTTAAGTTTGTTTTCATATGAATATAGTATGTCACATAACCAAGTTTTCATTGTGTTTAATTATGTTTTTATAATATATTTTTGCCAGTTCATTTAAATATAATATTATTGGTTAGGAGAGTAAATTTGTGTTTTATTACTTATTATTTCCCTTTTTCAGTCTTCAAAGTGTTCTCCATTGAAAATGACGAATTCAGCGAGGTTTGCAATCTCCGAGTTGGAAAGAATTTGAATCTAAATTTTTCTTCTATAGACGTCGCATGGAGCAGCATAGAAGGTAATTTTAATAATAATAATAATAGTCTCCTTAATCATAAAAAAAAACTCTTCACATGGTTTAATATATTGGTTACGTTCCATAGAACATTATTTACTAATTTAAGAAAAAATTAATTAATATTAATATATTTATTTTTACCAATTAACATTACTTATACACCACAACCTTTATCTCATTCGCATTCATACATCTTTTCATGAAGTGTTGGTTTTTGATGATTACCAGGTCTTTCAGGTATGTTATTGTTATATCCTTAACCCGACTATTACGGCTGCAAACAATGGTGTTTTCGCGTGTGCAAGAATTCAGATAATCAAGAACTCCATGTACAACAATACAGTTTAATACAGATCCCACAAGTATAATACAATATAAGAAATGTGTTCGAATCTACGATTCCAAAGAGAGAGAGCCCGCGCTTGCGCGTGACACTATTTTATTCCTTCTACACTCTCATTCTTGCCAACGTGCGCGCGTCATACAACCGCTACATCATGATACGTTATAGTTATATTTTCTCAGAGCTTGTTCTGCTTCTTGAAATTCAAATTATGTCTATTGCTTTTCCTTATTTGTAAACTCGATGAATCTTTCATTTCGACACAATCAATATCTGGGCTCATGAAGGCTTAAAAATGTTAGAATTAATATTCACAAAATACGCAACTCGCGAACCAAACACTACGAGAACATGCAGCAAACTACCTATACAAATACAATGTGCGGAATACGTAATTCCTTTACCTAAAACCATTTTCTGATTTTAGCTTTACCACTGCACTGAATAATTATGAAAATATATTATTTAGATGTTTGTATACATACTTTGTTTAAATATACTTATTTAGGTAATGAAGTCTTCGGCAATATCTACAGATATTGCCGAAGCCACCTTTGAACTTAGATTTATCAAGCTCAATGATGTGAGTGATTATATGATTCTCTTTGATAATTTGGGTCATATTCTAAAATCATACAAAATTGCATCATCTGTTTGTACAAACACCACGAACTGTTGTTGTCCCTGGAACATTTATTTGCATTATTACATATCTTTCTTAAACTTTTGTGATAATAGTAGGAATTTTTTGGAATTTTTTTCTTTCTACTATGGGTGCAGCAGCCCATGAAACAAATAGAGTGTTTAATGATTATCTTTTTAAAACTTATTTAAACATTTATCATAGGAAAACCACGTAAATTCTGATTTATAAGTCATTGACACAAAAAATGCATTATACCGCTTTTTAATGTGTATAATTGTTAATAAAATCAGCAGAAGACCAAGTATACGATGGTTGGCTGCGTCCAATAAATGCCCATTTTCTCATGTTGAAGCCAAAAATTTGAAACGTTACAAAGATTCATTACATTGGATCGCTAAAACAAATAACAGTAATAATACTGAAGAAATCTGTTAACGCATAGTATGCGTGAATCATTATTAATTACGCCTCCAAAATTTAATAAAATTCTGACTCTTTTCCAGAAACACTTAAGTATTAGTGTACAAAATGCTTATCAGACCAGTGTTTACATATGTGTCTGAGATATGGATGCTGACTAAGTTGAATCAATGTACACTGGACATTTTTTTAAAGAAAATTTTGTAGCGCTACCTTTGGGCCAGTTTAAAATTAATTAATTTTGGCGTAAACAGTTCAACAATGAGCTCTATACTTTGTATGAGCATCTTGAAGTTTATTGAAATTGGAGGACTTTTTGTGGTTGAACCATGTGGAGAGAATTAATAAAGTCCATGAACACATGACCAACGGGGCAGGACAGAACCATGCCAAGATGGAACAAAAAAGTCTTCAAAGACATTATGTTTTAAAAATCTGGAACTGAAGAGAAATGGCTCGTAATAGGGATCAATGAAGGAAAATTATTAGGGTCGGTTGTGTGATAAGCAGTAACTTTTTACTTTAGTAAAATAAGTTACTAAATTAAAAATGTTTGCGAAAATGGGTTGTTTAATCGTTAGTAAAAAATATTTACTTTTCGAAAGTACATCCCGTAGTAAACTCATTTTACTCTCTGATATCCAATAGTAAAAACAAGAATCAGTAGTTAAATATGGCAGACTTTTCACAGCTGTTCCAAAAGTCATCTGACACATTGATACTTTGATAGTTGCAGTATACGGTAATTAATTATTCAATATCTCGCTATTTTGGTGATGAGAGTTCGTCCAATGATGATCTCGTTGTTTAATATACATTAGCACATAATACGAAAAAATTTCACCACAGTGACAGATTTCGAACGCCTAGATGAAAATATCCATAGATAATGCATAAAATAAAAGCATATTTCATTATTATTGGTTGCACCTATAGATGTCTCCATCTATTCTTTGACAGTAGTAAATTTGATGTATCAACAACCCGCAAAGGATTTTTACTGCAGACGTTAGTAAAAAGTTACTACTGATTACACAGCCGACCCTTAAGGTTATAAAATAATTGATAATTATATTAAAAATATCATTCACATAATGAATGCATATGGTCTCAATATATTAAGAGAATTATTATTCTAAATAATAATTTTATACAGATACATAAAATATAAAGGAAGTCCCAAAAAAATCAAAACAGTTTGAAGGGTTATAAATTCAACACAAGCAGTTCTCAATTTACAAATGTTCAATTTATGAACATAAGCTATAACGAACATCACGATATAAGATTGTTTTATTTACACAACACACAAAGTTATTGAACTGGGTAATCAAATGGAACTCAAACATGAGAAATTGACAACTAATGAGTTCATAGAAATATAAGCAAATTTAAACACAGAAGAAGTATAAGAAAAACTTGAAATTTCATATTCCAGAACATTTACGATGCAGAAAATGTTAATTTCTGAAGGATTGGCGATGTTTAAAGAACAAATCTCGAATATGGAGAGAATAGGCATTTATGATTCAATGACATGTTATAAAAAGATTTTTAATGAAAAATAAAAACTAACTGCGCAGTCTTCCATCAAGTCATATTTTAAAATAGTGGACGAAACAGCCATTTCATGGGAAGTTCCTTGAGTGCGCAAAGTGACACGCATTTAAAAATAACGAACACTGATGAAAATTTGAATAAATAAAAATTGTACAATATATGCACATATATAATATAATTTTTTTTTTATGCTTTTAATTAAAATGAACTATTACTATACCTACATATCTTTTGTTGTCTTCGTATTTTTTCAACTTATTTCACATTCGTAGCGTATCGTTATAATGAAATATACACATTTGACATTTGATGCAATGCTTTTCATATGTTACAATGACCGCTAATGCAAAAAATGCAATTTTAGGTGTTTTGAAGATAATAAACAAAATATATAACAAACGACCTCAAGCTTACAGTCAACACATTTGTAAATCGAGAACTGCCTGTATTGATTAAGCTAAATTTATGTTTTTTTATTTTAAATCAAAAAAGATAATAGTTTCTAGAGAATTTTATCTCTTCGACTAATTCATCTTTTGGATAAGATATTCATTAAAATCGGTCCTCATATCACGATGGTAGTGGGAATGTTCTGGAAACAAAACTCCTCATTAATAAGTAAAAATTTTCCAATAGGCTCATTTTTAAATGCAATTGATGCTCGATTTTGGAAACTCCATGTGTAAATCTCATGTGGGACACCCTATACATCTAATATTACTCAAAGTACTTGCACTAAAGGTTAAAGATCACTTTTCACTTTCACTTTGGTTAAAAAGTATGTTTATAAATTAATATTTTTGAGGTGTACTTCTATTTGTTATTACTTTTTAAATAAATATTTTTTACCTAACCCAGACCTTTCATATAACACAAAAAAATATTGTCTTCTAATAAAATAAGGAGACCAGAATATTTTTTCGCAAATTTGTACAATTTTTTTACTAAGTTTTACACTTTTAATATTAAAGGTTTTTGATAATATAAATATTTATTTATCATTTTTAACATGCATATACGAGGCTCGTTTTATAAGTAATCACCGTTGCCGGATATTCTCGGTGTAGTGCTGCCGTTGTGATGTTGCGCATGCGCAATGGTTTCCTTCATCTGTTGACTTACCACATGCAACGTTAGAGACATTCACATATTGTGGCCATCTTGTAATGAGTGATTGAAATGTTCAAGACAATATATCAACCCGCCAACTGTGAGATACGATCCATGATTCGTTTCTTGATTGCACGAAACATTAAACCAGCTGATATTCATCGCAAAGTGTGTCCTGTTTTGTCCTAATTTGATGCCAAGTGATTTCCATCTTTACCCTCATCTGAAGCGATTCCTTGAAGACAAGTGTTTTGATGACGATGATGAACTCAAAGATGGAGTACGGACATGATTTTCATTCCAAGCACCGTTGTTCTACGACGAAGGTATACAAAAATCAGTGCCCCATTATAACAAGTGTCTTAATAATGGTGGCGACTATGTTGAGAAGTTTAAGGTGTGTAGCGTCCGAAGAAATTAAAGTGTTGTAAAAATGATGTGGTGTTTCTTTAGAAAAAAATTCCGGTACTTAAAAAACGTGCCTCGTATACAAATTTATTTTATTTTTCACAGAAAATACACTAGCTACTGCTGCCACTAACGGAGCTGTAGTTGTATGGAATCTCGGGAGGTCCGGAAGATCCAAACAAGAACATGTGTTTTTTGACCACAAAAGGACCGTCAACAAAGTTGGTTTCGAAATTAGACTGTTTTTAATTTTCTTTAAATATGCTTTGTGCTAGACCAGGGGTCAGCAGACTTTCTAGTGAGAAGAGTCAAATATGAAACAGAATCTCAACATTTTCACTGTATTTTAATGATGAAAAAAATGAGATAAAATAAAAATTCTTATTTAAAACTCAAATCCACAATACAGTCGTAGACTACTTAGAAGAATATAATATAATGGTTGGGAGTTATAAGCTTCAGTAGCTCAGTACACTACTTTAAAACAAGAAAACCTAAATAAAACAATTTTTGGTCTTTGTAAAGTTGACCTTGCATCGGTTTTTCATCGGTTAATTCGCCCTTTAACTTTTTTTTTATTTCATTCATGGAAGGTAATGTTTATTCGCATAAATAGATAGACTCAAAGATTGTGGGAATGACAAATGCTAGTTCTTTTATTGTGTTATGTTTCTGTTGTAAACTATTCCATGTATCAAATGCGAGCTAGAGTTGAAGAGCCTCAAATGCCTATGAAAAGAGCCGCATTCGGGTCGCGAGCCACGATCTGCCGACCCTTGTGCTAGACTTAACATGGTGGAAATGTGATTGTTAATAAAAATATCTTGGAATGTGAAATATTTCTTAGAATGTCAGTATGTAACTTTATACTAATGCCCATAGTAAAAATCATTTACGGGTTGTTGATACATCAAATTTACTATTGTCAAAGCATTATATTAAAATATGCTTTATTTTATGCATTATCTATGGATTTTTTCACCTAGGCGTTCGACATCTGTCACTTTGGTGGTGAAATTTTTTCATATTATGTGTAATAATGTATATTAAACAATGAGATAATCATTGGATGAACTCTCATCACTAAAATAGTGGGATATTGAATGATTAATTGTTATTTACTGCAACTTTTAAAGTATCAATATGTCAGATGACTTTTGGAACAGTTGTGGAAAGTCCACCATATTTAACTATCAATTCTCATTTTTACTATCGGATATCGGAGAGTTAAATGAGTTTACTTCGGGATGTACTTTCGAGGAGTAAATATTTTTTTACTAACGATCAAACAACCCGTTTTTGCAAACATTTTTACTTTAGTAATTTATTTTACTATAGTAAAAAGTTACTACTACACAACCAGCCCTAAGATGAGTATGGATGATACAAGGAGCAACCATGTACTGTATTAGTTTTATTCCATAATTATACAATATGATTCCTCTCTGCTCCAATATCGAAAAACCTATGTTATTTTCTGAAAACCTATTTATTATTTATTTTCTCCTGGGTTGGAATATATATTTTTTAAAAAACTAAACCCATACTTCAATCAAGAGAATATATTAAATAATTATTTTGTTTCATGATACTTAGGTTAGTTTCCACTTGACAGAGCCCGCGCTGCTGATATCTGGCTCTCAGGATGGGATGATGAAATGTTTTGACCTTCGGATGAAGGAAGTTGCCAGAACATTCTTTAGGTTGGTTTGTTTACAATACTTATTTATATAAAATTGAATGTATGTCAGTCTGTTCTCTATACAATCCTACACCCTTTGACCGGTCAAAATTAAAAAATTTTGTTCCGTACAAGAAACAAGAAAACAAAAGTGATTCGCCGAACTCATCTTCTCTCAACCGGTGATGATGATGATGATAATGAGGTCGAAAGAAATTAAACACAAAAGATGTTCAATATAAGCACACTATGGGGACAAAATGGAGAATGCCTTGCGCCAGTAGAATACTCTGTTTTTATTCAAATTCATAACAATACATATAGTCATTTTTACAAGTACCTAAACTGCGACAGGTCACCGCTTGACACGTTTTTCTAAGATGTCTTTGTTTTCTTAAAATCTATCCCACGGGTTTTTTGGCGCCATGCTGATGATTGCATCTTTAAATTATTAACACGTGTCTTATCGTATCAATTAATATGGTGCCTCCTCGGTGAGTAATTCTATGCGATACATTTTTCACATGCAAAACGTAGGCACTCTTCCCTTGGTCACTCCAATTTAAATGTGCATTACACAAAACAAAGCCACCTATATTTTAAATTATGTACTAAATCTGAATCCAAGAAAAATACCTAGTGTGGACAGCTAGTGTTCAATTTTCGCAATAGTTACGGTGGACATGCACAATTCATACGTTTTCCATGCACTTATACGCAAATTTATTATTGTTTAAATTTATTTTATTGATACCCGCTTCCTTCCCACCTATCCTCAGTCCCAGTCTACCTTTCGGCTCGGCGTCTAGCTATCGGGCTTTTGGAAAAATGCCAAGATTAAAATGGAGTTTCGGGCTCATTGTGAACATCGGAAGTGTACTCTTCAGAGTATTAGTGTCATTGCAATGTGAATTTATGGTGTGAACTTCAGGAGGAAAAGGACCAGTGTTATCATCGGGTGAGTCGAGCTGTCCTTCCGTATCCCATAAGTCCTCACATCTGGTCCATTCAATATCAAAGGATTCCTAATTAACCCACCTACCCATCCACTCATTACCTATATTTCCCATCACCCCCTGTTTCCGGTGATTTGCGTCGGTAACAGCAAGTATATATATATATATACATATATATAAAGTAGACTTCCGATTATCCGGGATGCAGATTAACCGGGACTTATTTTTGATAATTGATAAAAAAAATATTATTCATAACGGCTACACGTGTTTTAGAATCGAGCACGTCAGCAGTATCCAAAGAGTGATCTTTCAAAACATTAATTTTTTTATTTAGTGTTTTATTGTTTTATGAGGATTAGTTGCGTCCAGTAAGTCGTCACTGTTTGCTGTCAGGGATGCCACAGTTTATTTTTATTTGCGCAGTCAAAGCAAAATATTTTTATGATATTAATGTTGGAGGGCGATTTTAACACGTCTTCTGGATGATTAACACGGTTTAAATAAAAGCACAGCATCTGACAAATTACCATTCAAGGCAAAATAATTCACCTCTAAGATTCAAGCATTTCACGGAATCATTTCTTGACTACCTTGAGCAATAGGATGACAGCACTCTCACTGAAAAAAGAAATATTCAAAATATATCATCAAACACCAGCAAGAGGCAAAAATAATCCTCCTTACTTTATTTTTTTTTAGTGAAATAAATAATAATTACGCGAAAAAATATTTATGGTGAAAGTATTTGACAATCCTACAACAGCCCAGTCGACATTTGCATTTGCACAAACACACGTATGCGACTTTTGGACAGTATATGCGTTATTTTTGTAAATTTTGAATATTTTTTGAAACTACTGTATATAATACCTGTAATTATTCAGTATATGTCACATTGTTTCATCATTTCCCAATAATATACACTTAATTCTATTTTTACACATTGGATATGTTACACAGAATACTGTGTAAAAAATATAGTACATTATGTGTAAGAAAATACGAGATAGGTTCCATTAAAAAAAAAACATTTAAATCAGAATTAAGTGTATCATGTTGTATTATGAAATGAACACATATGTACAACTGCCTGCTAATATAGCTATCATTTTCAATATTCATTAAAATTTCATCATCTTCAACGTACAAGGCACACAAAAGTAAACCAAGATAATCTATCCATTATTTTCATTACCCACAACAATTTCGTCATTCAATGTGCGAGGTACATCAGTATTATGATAATCGATCCCCCATCTTAACAACAAACTGTATAAACATGAAAATCAATTTTGTTAATTATAATTTATCTACAAAATAATTATCTTGTAATGTCACACTGTTTATGTAAATGCCTTCGATAGCTGGTTCCCAGGTTTTCAATTAACAATAACCACACATATGATATATGAACTGCACTAACACCTCTTTAATTTTGCTGTCTTTCTGGTCTGTAATAAGATCTTTTTGGTGGATGTAATAAGAATGACGCCTGTCGGTTACCGTCTTCTTAGCTTCCGAAAAAAGGTGGCAATACTCATACACACACACGTGTACATTATTATAAACCAGTGGTGCCAATCGAAGTAACAAGTCGTGTAAATATACACCATTTTATTAATATGTTTTCATGGGCCTTGCGATGCGCTACTTAAGAGATACATACAAAGATTTAACCAGTTGATCACTAAGCGATTGTCCTTCCTTTAGATCGATAAAGATGTCAATTTGAATGAAGTTTTTTTACTAATTCAAAAATCTGTATATTTAAATAAATCACAAAAAAACTGAACACCTATGAGGTTTGAATTATTTTTATATATGTTTCTTTTAGCAATACGGAATCAGTGCGTGACGTCCAGTTCAGCCCCCACTCTCAGCACACTTTTGCTGCCGTTTCGGAGAATGGAAATGTTCAGCTGTGGGATGTACGGCGAGCGGAAAAATGCTTTCATCAGTTCACCGCTCACTCGGGACCAGTGTTCGCTTGCGACTGGCATCCCGAGTGCAATTGGCTCGCCACCGCCTCCAGGGACAAGACCATCAAGGTGAGTGCGATTGAAGCATAAAATTTAACAATCAACTTCTACGGTCGATTTATTTCATGTTTTTAGTAGGTTCTTATGACATAAGAAATCTCTTTGATTAGATTTTGAAATAATCCAAAAAATTAATTCCTCATTTCCCTAAAAGTTACCATTTTAATGGCTGATCATTTTATTATGTAAGGAGTTTTCCATCCCTTAGTTAACCTTAGTTAAATATTAAACATGGTTTTAATTAATAATGCACATCTTTTTCGTTCTCAACTTGTCCTTGGTTACATTCAAATCTGTCGGTCTCGGTACTCCACTCCACGGTAATCCACCCTTCCCATCACAAGTCTATACCATCAGAGTCAGCCCAGATAGTTCATCTTTGAACGCCTTTCATTCTCCCACTGGCTAGGGTGGTTCCGATTGCTTACAATATATATATATATTTTTTTTTTAATAGAAATTCGTAGACGGAATAGATCACATCGATATGCTTGCTATCTTTCATTATATTAATTCTCAATTTGCTGTATGCAGAATTTGGAATAATTTGAAACCATTTGAACCCTTGAATTTTGAATTAACGGGGGGTTTTACTGTATTGATATATACATGCCAGAATTATCAATTGCTATAATTTATCAAACATCCTTCATGTTTATGAAAAATTACCACACAATTCATTATAGAATATACTAAATTATATTATTAACCTTTATAACAGTGTAATGTACTATAACAGTCAGAATCGGCCTTAGGCCAATTAGACTGGTTGAGTCTAATCTGGCCCCATGCTCTAGATTTGAGGATATTCACTACTTTTTTAACTAGACTTCTTTTTCATGTGCCGCCTTCTATCGAAGGTTGGCGATCATGTTGCAGTATATTAATTTATTCTGTATATGATCACAAAGATTTTTAATTTTTTTAACCACTTTTGTGGTTACACAACCAAGATTATTTCTATCTATATTCGCCTCTACTGCCTTCTATCTTATCCGTACGTGACTTTCCTTGATGATTGACTTAATTACTCAAATTAATACATTTTCAATCGTAATGTGATCAACTCAGGCCCTACTGGTAGCCTTATACTGTTATAATGTTTTTCTTATTATTATTCTCTTGGTCCATAAAATTACACAAAAAAAAAATTATGCGCATACCATGAGTGATCCAAATTTACAGGGAACATTGCTGTCATGTATGATATATTTTGAAATTGGATAACTGATTGATTTACAATA
Organism: Eubasilissa splendida; assembly: GCA_031772225.1. Taxonomy (NCBI): domain Eukaryota; kingdom Metazoa; phylum Arthropoda; class Insecta; order Trichoptera; family Phryganeidae; genus Eubasilissa; species Eubasilissa splendida. The sequence continues at coordinate 26,788,132 of CM062855.1, read as the reverse complement.
ATACAATCTAAAATATAGATACAGTAAAACCTCATTAAAACGAACCCCGCTATACCGAAAAATGTCGTATATCGAAATTTTTTTCAAAATTAATTCCCTACAATCAATTTTTCATACAAAAATGAAATTATTTTTGTCCCGTACGAAAAAATACCGATCATTTACGTGAATGTACAACGAAAAAAAAAATTTTTACAACGAAAATATTTCAAAATATATTATGCCGTTTACGATCATGTTTGTCAATTGTTTTATTGCTTTGCTACAGTGGGCCGGTCGACGCGGCCGGCCCGCTGCGCCCTTGTAAAACTTCTCCTTGGGAATCATAATAGGCCCTTATAAAGCCATTTGGCATAATCTTCACTTGTCCAAGGTTGGATTTATTGCCCATTGTCAAAATAGGTTAGAATGGCACCCTTCCCACGCTCTGAAGCGTACACGTGTTCACGCCTCTAAAAACGGGTCTTATCTAGACCAGCTGGAGAAAATAAAAACCCCCGAAATCGCGATTGGCACGTCACACTTTAGGGCACGCGCGCGTCAGCTTTGTGTATAGTATCGGTCGCAATGCTCGACCGATACTATACAACTTATGTCACTTTTTACATTATAACTGAACATTAACGGCTTCAGATCGTGATAATTCCCGCAAAATTTTAACCTTCGACAAAAACTATGATTCCGAATTCGTCTCTCTACGATTTAAAGAAATATGAAGATCGATTGACCGATGCGAAACTCTCAACGCTTGTAGTGGCTCTAAAATTAAACACAGTTAAAATTGAATGTTGTTTTATATTTGCATGATATTTTGGAATTTCAAAAAATATCGCCGAATTTTAGGTTATCTTATATTGTTTCGTAAAATCTTTTTAATTTAATTTCTTAATTATTATCCATTTGCGTATCTGTTGAAACAACAAAACTAAATAGATTATTCAGATTGTTTGCAGAATGTCTTATGTTATATTCCATATTAAACTGACAATGGGTGTCTCGTTTGCGGAACTTACGAACTTTTTTTATTCATATATTAGGGAAAATATATATATATATTTTGCTTTATGTGGGAATTCGTTATTACGAAATTTTATTTTTTGGTCCCTTGGATTTCGCAATAACGAGGTTTTACTGTACCAAACTAGATACGTAAACAATGAATTGAACTTAATAATCTTAGTGATTACCATACTTATTTTGTCAATAAGTTTTGAGTTCCATTTATTTGTATTTTAAAAATATTTGCTCATCTACTACATTGCACTAACACAAATGAGGTGTAAAAAAATATCTTGTGTTTTTACTTGTCAAATGTGTGGAATAATCATAAAAACGCCCGAGCCGCAAAAGAATCCGTTTTATCATAAAGTGGGGGCAGATAATGATTGTAAAACATTTAAAATATGTGGCCTTCTTTCAGTACAGCCCTGCACAGGGGTTACTTATTTATTCAAATTAATTACTATACTTAACCGCAAAGTTAGTTTGAAAAATATACACATATTAGTCAATATTGCGAATGCAGTATGAAGATTTCTTTATTGAAATCAAGACAGTAATTAATGAATGATATCTGAAAATTGTAATTCACACTCTTATCTTTAATTAAAGCAGTAAAACTTGGTATGGATCTTCAACCTTCAAATTAATCTTTGAGCTTTCTTTCGAAGCAACATAGATAAGATGAATTATAAAGTTGCCATTTACATAAGTATACAATTACGGTATACAATATATGAGGAATTCTAATTATTTTATTATTCAAGACACATATTTTGCTGTGTTTTGGTTTTTTTCTTATTTTTTAAAATATAGATATACATATTGAGGTAAAGTTATTCTATCCTAGTGAATCTCATGTCTGGCGATCTAATTTAAATCCCTTGAAACAGGGCATATAACATTCAGAGAAATGATTTTGTGCGGTCCGCCTGTTGGCTTGATCTTTACAGTTTTACGAAAGAATAATGCTTCCGTGGCAACATTCTTCCGTAGCACCATAGAGTCTATACAATGATAGATATAGTATTTGCTTACTTTAACAGAGACTAGACACTTAATACACAAAGCTATAAAATGATGTCACGTCATATCCATGATTTCATATATGTAATCATTTTTAAATTTAAGTGTTAATTAAGTAAGACTAAAGATAATGACGTCTGTAAAGCGCCCTTGGAGTGAATTTTTTTAAAAATGATGCAATATAAATTATTTAATTTTATTATTATGTGTTATAGGCTTTCCATAATCATTTATAAGTGATGTTCTCTTATCAATCAATAATAAAAATAATTTATTATCCAAGGTTGCAGTCTGGTATCCGCATCATGTTTTTCTCTTCCCGAAGGTTGAATGGAATATTTGGTGGAGTAATGTAAAATGATACATAATGTATTTTGCCTTATCAGGATGCAAATAATTTGTGAAGGTTACCATTATTGATAAAAACCTAAATATTCCGGTAATTATCTGTGTATTTGAACAAATCTACTATATTGGAAAATTTTTGTTGATGGAATTAACCCACATATGCATGCAACCCGATATGTTAAAAATCAAATTATTATTGATATTGATAGTCAAATTAATTCAGCTCTAACCTATGCTTAGAAGGCTTAGTTTGAAGGTTTGCAAAAAACCGATGTTAATTCTGTGATTTAGTTTTCCTGATATTCTAATGCCTTAATGACATCAACCCTGATGATACATCCTACAATGGGATCCAAAACGCCAGCCAGACAGGTCGTATACTCAAGGCAGAATAGTTCAGAAAAGTCTATTGTGAGCGGTGAAATGGGAGCCTCTTCCCTCTACCGGCCGATGCAGCCGAAAGCAGTGAGAGTGTGTGGATACTTTCCATCAGAATTACTTACTCAACTTTAAAAACTTACAAAATATCTGTCCTTCAATAATATTGGGAATATTATGATAGGAAATAGATATCAACATTGAAAGATATTTTTTTTTTTATCTAAATTTAAAAGTTAACATTTAAATATAATCTAATACCATACTAAATCACGGTTTTCACATAAAATGTTTCATAATCTAGAAAATCATAATAAAATACATACTTGTGTTCAAATTAATATAATAATTAAGTAAACACATAATATTTTTATTTTAGATGAAAGTAATTAACAAACTTTTCAACAAAAGCGATAATTCCTGTCATTAAAGTGTGGCAGTTTTGCTTGATTTTCTTGAAATTACAAAACATACTGTAGCGGATATTGAAAGTCAGCCACTCATAAGACTTAAAAATGGGTGGGCGTGTTTGTTTTTTATACAAATCTACAGTTTTATTCCAAACTTGATGAAATTGTACACACTTGACCTTCAAAACAAGAGGATGGTCACTCTTTGCATGAAATTTCGAAAAACCACCCCTTCCCCCTTTTCCACCCCTTAAAGCATAATTTGGGTACTTCTTGATGAAATTTTGCACACTTGACGTTCAAAATAAGAGAAAAATTACTGCTTACATCTAGAAGTGAGAGAGGAGTGGGGACTTGGTGAGAATGTCTTGCGTAGTGTCCTAAACTTAAGAATAATAAGAGAAAGGTCACTGTCTACATGAGATTTCTAAAAACCACCCCCATCCCCCTAAATGAAGTCTCTTCGCTCTGCGTAAAGCCCGGTACTTCAGCTAGTTAATAATAAAAGTAAAGTGAATATTTAATGAAATTAAGTACTAATTTATTATTGTTCTATAAAGGAAATAATATTTTCATTTAAAAAAAATTTGTAATTCTTCCACCCATAACATATTGTTTATCTATGAAAATTATAATTAATGTCTTAAAAGGTTAAGACATAAATTCTTAATCTTATCAATATATCAAATAATGTATTGTGAGCCATGTGTGCCGCACAGGATCGCTTTTAGGACCATGACGTGTCGTGACCCTGAAAAGGGTTTTTTGCCAGCGCACGATCTTTCCGTACGCAGAGGCACCAATGAAATGCGACTGCCACTGCGCTCTGTGGCCGCCAGATAGAGGGGGGGGCCCCGCTCCGAACAGGAGGCAGCTTGAGTTTATTTATTAAATAATAATGTATTATAAAATGTAAAATATGTAATAGTCCAAGCATCAAGAATTCAACCAGCGAATCACCTCTAAGAATACAATCGTTTCCTGTGCGGAACACCATATCTCGCTGACAATTGGAACTAGACCGATCCCATTATTGTCATTATTGAAGGTGTTACCTAGTGAATAAATAAATGTCTTGCACAATCGAGTATTAAAAAGTTGTTGCTTGAAGAATTTATAATATTTTTGTAAAGATCAAAGCTTCCTTACAAAAGTCATATGCTTTTAATTCAAGTCCATTCTTTCACGTCGAATTTTTCAGAATATAATCTTTCACATTGACTTTCTACAATACAATTATTATCTGAAACGCTCATTGCATAATGTATTTGATTTGACAACCGCTAGAGTTTTCAGTTAGACTGTTCACATAATACATATTCTGATTAGAGTACTGCGCCGCCGGATGACATGTCAATAGTAAATATGTCAATACTCGATTGTTTAACTTTGTCTGTTGGTAATTGGACCTTTGGCGTTTGCTTACGGGCATCCAGATTCGGTCTGTTTGCACTTCCACTTAGCTTCAGTCGTCACCGCTTCAAACCGGTTTCCTATCAGTGTCCTTGCATCCGACTCTATTCTACGAGACTCGGGTCGATGGACCACTTAAAAATATTTCACCCTCTCCATGTTGCGTTTCACTCAACAGGAAGTGAATGGTATGCCTGTATTTTATTATAATTTGATTAATTATTATCTGACCTTATCATGTGTAATGTGATGTGACAGACAGCCTCTAGTTTTTAACATAGAATATGTTTTGTGAATATATTGGGCTGCCCTAGTAAAATTTGTCACAAAACAGCACATTAGAAAGTTTTATAACATTTTTATTCTCACTTTTACCTTTTGTTTACATTTACGAATTGTTATTTCTTTTAAACGCAAGATAATAAAACCGTTTTTCTTTTAACAGAATATGTTTTATCGGTTGCTCTGAAATATTAAAACTTTAACAATACAAATTTTAGAACATTTTATAGATATGAAAATTGATTAATGGGTGGAATGGTGAACTTTACATTGTGTAAAGTGATCACTTAAGCCAGCTGAAAACAGGTTGTAAGCCCTGTAATTACTCATACTTCCATATTTTCCCATTTAATATTATTTAAAAATAGCTTCATCTCTATGAGATATCTATAATTTGTTTTATAGAAGGTTCACAGCTGGGCTGTAATATCTAAGAATGTTGTTATGGGTATTTAATATCTTCATAGAAACAGACCAACAAAAAATATATATGTAAGAAAGAAAAAACATTCTATGCAGGGGTGGTATGATACATGTGTCTGTATGAAACATGTTTATTTTTCATTAATATTCTCATTTTTACTATCAAATATCACAGAGTATAATGAGTTTACTACGGAATATACTTATGAGAAGTAAGTATTTTTTACTAACGATCAAACAACCTGTTTTCGCAAAAAAAATTACTTTAGTAACTTTTTTACTATAGTAAAAAGATCTGATTACACAACCGGCCCTAAATAAAGATTAAGTATTATCAGATTGGCCACATTATCAAAATGTATTTTCATTAGTTCATTTTTCTATTAAAAAATGCACTCACGGTGGAGGTGAAAGGGTTATGTTCTCTTTCCTAAATTGCAAACTTTCCTAGATATATTACACACTCCTGAACTTTGATCAATGATCCACTTTCCTCAAGAGATTTAAAATATGTCTTATCTCGCATTTAAATGTTTTCCAAAAGACCTAATATTTGAAGCTGTCATCTTTATCACTGACCCACATATATTTTTTATCATTTGCCAGGCTATTATTTCTCTGTGTGAAAATAATTTCTCACTGTGTTATTTTTAATTTTAATTACACATGTGCTGAAAACAAGTTTACGATAGCACTTTGCTTATCTAGTAGGTATTATTAGTTCATAGATCTGTTTTGTTTTAATGTGCATAATATGCGTAACTGGTTTCCCTGGACGATCGCATCAATGTAATTGTTTTGATGATTTATATACTGCTCTAATTTAGCTTGGTGAAGCTGGTAAAACAATTATTGGCAATTGCATATTTATTGATCTGTTTTGAAACATTAAATCTCAATTAATGCTTTTGTTTACACTAATCCATGTGATTCGTTTTGAGTGTGCATGACTGGCAGAATATTTTGTTCTGTTTTTAAATACATATTATTATCCAATGTTGCACATTGCAAATATTTTGTCTATTTCCTACTAGCACGTATTCATAATAACATAACAAATAAATTTGTTTTATATGATAGAATGACTATGATTTATGAGTTGTTTACGTTAATCTTAAATCTAGGCTTTGTAAAAAAAGGTGATAGGTATTTGTTTATGGATAAATTTTTAACATGAAACTCAATACTTTTAGTAAAGAGGATGTACAAACTTAGGCTGAGAATATTAATTTGCTGTGGATGGTGAATTATCGAAACATTATTTTTATTAAATTAAATATGATGTGTGAAGAATGTCTCTTGGGGGATTTGCACATAAGTGATAACTATAATTATTTTATTAAGTTGGCAGGCAAATAATTGCACTTTTTTTTAACCTTCTAATTAAAATACATTTTTCTCGGCTAATAATTAATTTTATTAATCGAAATATGCACCATTAGAATTGACACATTTTTGCCAAATAATAACAAGTTTATTACTCCGGTGGTGTAAAATTTTGGAGTTCAAAATGTGGCAAAATTAAGACCTTACCCTGTAAGATCGAAATGCTGATATCTGTTGGTGAGATGTTTGATAAGTATGGTGGTTGAGGGAATGTTTCATAGTCCAACAACCGCCCACAGCATGGAACAAACTTCATAACGGCAGTTATTTTGGTTATCGTTCAGCTAGTGCGGCTCCCATTTGTAAACCTTTTTTTATTTTCCTAATTATTTTACGTGATCCAGAACCGTTAGATGACTAACGCCTAACTTTAGTGCAAGATCTCTAATTGTTATGTGTAGTTCTGATTGAACTAAAGCACTCAGTTCATCGAAAAAGGACGTCCACGACATTCTTCATATTTAAGGCTTTATTATTTGATTATTTTCTATCTTTAATTCAATAGCCTAATTTGAAACAATATTAATAATGAAATCTAAGTCAATGATACCAAAACACAGGCTGAAAAATAAACTGCAACTACATATTTTCCTACTGACCTAATATTACAAAAACATTTGAAGTGTGATTAAAAATTTGAGCATTATGTTATCTTTCATGCATGATAATAATTTGTACGATATGCTGTGAACTTTATTTTCTTTGGATGGATATAAATGAAACAATGTTATTACTCTATTTGAGTTTATTAGCACTACTCGAGTTTCGAGTGAATCAGTAACTCATCGACAGGTGAAGTATTAAACTGACTACACCTAAATATAGGAGACAAGGCTTAGGTGGTCAATTCAAAGTCAAAAATAGATAACATAGAAAAAAGCAGAGTTTACGAAATTTCATGTGGAGATTGCAATAGTAAATATATGGGACAAACCTCTAGAAATCTCAACATAAGATTAAAAGATCATCGTCGTTGTCTAACTAGTAAAAACTTTTCCGAATTCGCGAATCACATCATTCCTTTCATTCATGTACCATTAAACTTCTCCATCCTGTCATGTGTAAAGGTAATAATATTAATAATTTTAAAAGTTTAGAAATAAAAAGGAATTTGAACTCGGTATTAATCTGTTAAACAATATTACATTTATATTTTTATTTATTATCTTTGTTTTATTAACCACTTAATTGAGTTTAAATACATCTACCGGTTTCGAAAAATATCATTTTCTACTTCAGGATGTCATAACTAACTAAAACATATATTATTATTTTTTATCAGAATTTAAAAAAAAAAAAAAAAATTAAGTTAATTTTGCTAATTTTAAAAGTATAATATTACATTTTCTTACTCATCTCCTCTCCTCTCAATATTCCCGTTACAACCACCCTTCCACCCTCCCCCTCCATCTGTCAGTACCTAATTACTTGTATGTCTACCACCTAAGTCTTGTCTCCAATATCTATGTGTAATCAGTTTAATACTTCACCTTTCGATGAGAGTTACTGTTTCTCTCGAAACTTGAGTAGTGCTAATAAACTCAAGTAGAGTAATAACATTGTTTCATTTATATCCATCCATTATGATGAAACTCCACAAAGTTAACGCCGATTCTATTAATAATTTATTTTCTTTACTAATTATGGATACAAAAGAATAAATCTTTTTAACATGGAAATCCAATTTCATAATTTAAATAGCAGAAATTTAATCACTGTTTATGTATTGATGAATGAAATACAAATCCTTATTGGAGTTATTATATGTGTGTTTAATTGTATATGTACATATTTACCTGATAATTGTATATTTTTCTTATCTTTGTATTATTCATGTGATTCAACTACAGTAAACAGTGTCAGCGAATGAAACGAAACAAAGCTTTTGTATGTTGATCCAACTAGTTATTCAAATTATCTATTCAAAATTGTTTGTCTCGGAATAAATCAGGGTTGACCAAAATGCAATAATTCCTCACACACTATTTTAAATATTATTTTTTACATTATTAAAAAAGTGTTATCGTTTAAAAGATTTTTTTTTAACTCTTCTCCTTTTGGCCTTCTCTATTCTCCACCTCCATGATTCATTTTTAATTATTCACCAGCAGCAGGTCTTTGGTGCCCTTCTTTACATTATCTGTGTACTGTCTTGTCTGTCCTTTTTCTTCTGGATTTCCATAGAGAAACCTTTTTGAGATTTGTGAATCATGCATTCATTCCTGCCCATCTCCATAAGAGTATATCCTCCTTATAGAGAATGTAAAGTTCGTCATTGTAACGGATTCTCCACACCATCATTCTACAGATATGCTGCAAAATTTTCCTTTAGATGCTGTCCAACAGCTCAGCATTCTTCACTGATATACTCCAGGTTTCACTTCTGTAAGACACTTTTGTACAAATAATTGTTTTGTACACAGTTATCTTATATCCTTGAATATTCTTTAAATTCATCTAAAAGAAATTTCTTTAAAAGCACAATCTGTTTCTTTCCTTTTTCATTTGACTTATTTATGTAACCTATTAACCCTCAGCATACTGTGATAGAAAATATCCATATGCAGCCATAATGTCAACTTGTGTTACCGTGAGGAATGTATAATATTTAAGTATTTTAAATAATACATAAATGCTTTTACTAGTTTTAATGGCTGTAAAATAGTTGCTATCATACTTTTACTCTAAATATTGATAAATATCTAACGACGTGGGCGGTTGCTCCGACAGCAAGTACCGAGCGGTAGACCTGTGTTACTGCATGGTTACGGAAGGGTTAATAAATAGACTTGGCATCGAATCCCAAATCTCAAAGTCTTTTGTTTTCTATTTTTAAAGTTTGTAATTTTCTAACGTGTAATTTTTGACAACAAATACTACTATTCAATTTTTCTATAAAATCCATCAGGAAATGATGTTATTCTAATTATATTTATAATCAAAATAAATGATCAATTAATTTTCTCAGGTGTTCAGCACAATGCACTTCTGACCCGTGTGCATCACCCAGTTTCAGATAAAGCCGTGCAAGTTCATTGTTCTCCATGCAGATGGTTCCGTAGCTTGTATATAAAGTGTTGCCTTGCCTTGATAACGTTTATACAATTAGAGATTTCACTGTTGTGAACTGTAGAGACCGACTTCAGTACTGCTCAGTGCATCGTCTGTAGAGGTCTTTTGATTTTGTGCTATCTTGTGTTTCATTTATTTTATCATTTATCAGGTTCATTTGGTTTATCTTTATTCAGTGAGTTGTATTCATTTTTATATTAACAGCTGTCGCTACCCAGAATACTTTTTTGACATTGCATCATTTATTTTGTAAATTTACAAATATTTACTTATTAACATTTTCTTTACTTTGGATCATTTTTAATCAATTTTTTTTTTTATTATTATTTTGCAAAACTAATTGGTTTTTTTAAAAATGGAACCCGGTGAAATTTATTTCCTCTTTATTGTATTATAAATATTTTCAGTTTCACATATTTAATAATATCTCAAAAATTTTTATTTATTATTCTGAAAATTAATTTATAAGCATTAATTTAATATCTAAAATAATAAATGTAGTCATAGAAAATAAATTGGATACTTAACACTTAGAATTTTTGTACGGACACATAATCTCAACTTCCTATATATTGGTTACAGCTGTCTTATTACTACGAAAAATTATTAGACCAATGGCTATAACTGTCATTTCTCAATTGAAGGAACAAATATTATCTATTACAATCCACTCTAGAATGTGTTAAATAAATTTTAATTCATAAATTCTGACTGTTCAATATATATTTCTTAAAGCTTTTATTCTTATTTTTAAAAAAGTTTTCAAATAAAAATACCTTATCTGCGGAATACTCTTACTTTAGCACATTCGTTTTTATCTTCATTTCTTTACATTGTAAATTAAATTATAATATAGGTAATAAAAATGTATTTATAATTTTATCATTAGAACAGTTTCTTCCTAAATTAAATGTTTACTAATCTAATCTGAATTATGTTTTTTGTTATATAAATGTTAGCAATGGAATGTAATACAGAAATCATAGAAACATTGAATAACAATAGTACTATATAATTCTATTTTTAACAACTGATTAAAAAAATTCCGTCTTTGCATCATGCAAAACCGTACACAACATAATTATAATTAATATTAACTGTTAACATGTTCAGGTGGACTATTATTGGTGGTATGTTGATCTGAAAAACTATTTTTAGTGCAGTTTTTAAATTTTTAATTATGAAATCGTTAAACTAACATTTATCGACTAAAATTAGTAGAAATCTCTTAAGAACACAAGAAATATTATTTTATTCAAAATGATCACTTTAGTGTGGTATGAAAATGTTTTCTCTTCAAAATAATTATTTTAATATGGAATTAAAATATTTTCTCATCCAAATTTTGAGTTTTGGTGGTGATTTCACGCTGTCGTCTAATAATTTTAAAAAAAATACAATATTTTGAGGTATGATATGATTCCTTGGAATTTATTTTTATCCTTTTTTAATTTAATATTTTTTTCTTAAAAATGATTTTATTAATTCAAGATTAATGTAGTATGTATATAATATCACTTTACAGAACTAATAGCAAACCTAACTTTTATTTAAATGTAACTAACTTATGATATCATTATTATTATTATCAAATCACTTTAAAAGAAAATCAAATAGTGGAACCTGAATTTTGACACAAAATTGTTTATCGTAATTTATGTTAAAATTTGATTGTTGATCCCATTTTAGTTTCATACAATTCAATACACACGAAAAAAAGTATTTTCCTCATTTTATTCAGCCGAAATGTCAAACTGTTAGAAGTAAAACTGCATTTTTGGAAGAACTGTAAAAAAACTAATATAAAGGAATTTGTAATTTGTATGTTTAAGACATGGTCACCCTATTCATCCATTAAACTTGTTCACCATATCGAGCTGGACATTACTGTTATTATAAGTTAAAAATATGAAGTGAAGCTAATTCGAAATTCGAACTAATGAAATTCAAAAAATCTTCACAGATATATTTACATACTAAGATGATGCGCTGGACGAATAGCATCTCGGATTCATTTAAAAATAGCCCGCACCACATGTCAGTTTTTTTTCCTAATTGTTGTGTTATCATTCTTCGATAATGTATAATTCATTCTTTATTTATGATGAAAACTTGATTTACGATTGAAATTATGTTTTTAATAAATATTACCCGGCAGATGACATCAGCATCCTATGAGAACATATGTTTTTAATCAAGAGTGTTGCTATGCTGGGTTCAAATCATCACATGGGGGTTACGCTGCATTTTTTTCAAAATAAATCTCAAAAGTTGTGTTATTTTATAAAATGTTTATTTATGCAAATACAACCGATCTGTTAAAGAATAATTTTGGAGTACGCTTGCGCTTGTTCATTAACTACTATTTAATAATATAATATGTACTCTCTTATTTTTTTAAATTATCTTATTTCATTTTTACAGATCTGTATTCTGTCAGTTAATCATTTTTCAACTTGAATTGCGAACGCGCAAACAAATGTGATCATCTAATTTTACTCCTTCAGTATTCAAATACTCATAAACACTCGTGAAATAGCTCGTTGATTAGCTGAATTTAGTTTTTCAACAACGGGATTATTAGCTATTTCTGTCAAAAGAGCTTCCTACACCCACGGGATCATTGAACTGTTATCTGTCACTTAGATCAGGGATGGCAAATAGGATTTGATCAATGTGCCAATATAATAAAAATCGCATACCAGAACCCACACATAATAATATCAATTGCATATGTAATGAGTAATTGGTGAGTATAATGTTTATTGAGTATAAACATAATGACAATTAATAAAATATACGGGTACATACAATAATTCATTTTGAATGAAATACATTAACATTGGAAAGATATACATAAAAAAATCATCACCAGGACACGAACCCAGCACTTTCTATTGCCGGTAGAGTACTTTGACCTGTTAATAAGATGGATTGGAAGTTCTGATAACACCTAGCATGCTCTACTCAGAGGTTTTTGAAAAACATTGCAATTAAAAATGGGATAAAATAAACGTTATTTAACAAATATATGTAGATGAAATTTATAAACTTTTGCATAGCATTATAGCTTAGTCAGTTAAAGCTCTCTACCTGCAATAGAAAGTTCCGGGTTCAAGTCCCGGTGATGATTATATTATTTGATAGGTAATTTCTTTTCTGTGTATCTTTCTAAATAATTTATCTAAATTTGTTTTACATATTATAATATTTATATGTATAATGAAACAGAAAAATAAAACTAAAACAAATAATGGTACATAAAGATTTTATAATTATTTTTTTATTAGTAGTCCTTTGCTTCGTATTATTAGCAAGTTTCTTTTCAGGCTCGTTTGTTGTCGGTTGCAAAGTAATGCATAATGCCAAATATTCTCCTGTCAACCTGTTTGAATGTTCATTATTTAATCTTTAAGCGAGTGTGAGTTTTTGTCAGCACATGTGTGCACAAAGGAATGAATTTGACTACTTTAGTTGTGACTATTTTATTTCAAAAAGTTATGTAATATGTCATTCAGATGGCAGTGCAATGTCCGTGTTATGGTTAAATTCATATATTCCATAATTACCTTATACCTTTAGAGACTGACGCAGAAAACTACTCTCACAAGAATAGGCAGAAGAAGAATGGTTAAATATGAGATTGACAATATTTTAACAGAAACAAATGTATCTGACATTCTAATACTTCTAATTTTATGTTTCCAATGCATCATTCTGATTTTTTATCTTGTGATAATCGATTACTTTCCAACTATTTAATGTATTAGGTTGTTTCATAAATCTTTGCATTTTTTTTACGTTTGCTCAAATGCATGACTTTTTGTGAACAAATTATATTTTTAGTATTCTTTCGGTGATCATCTCTGTGTACTCTCGTGTCTGTGGTGCTTTTCAGTAACATAATATTTTGTTTCAATATTTACAACCCTAATGGCAATGGAAATAAAATAATGCTGCATTATGCTTTATGAGTTTGAACTCGGACATAATGCGACAAATGTCAAATGCGGTACAAGAAATGGGGATAATACAAAACACATTTTAAATAAATAGTGAGACGAAAGATTGCAGCACGGACAGAATATACATTGGTGTGTTCCGTAATAAAAGTTAATTACATACAGTTTAATATTTGAATGGTCGCATCCGACATGCAATTGTGATTACTATCCTATCGCATTGTGTGTAGTTAAGTCAATGATGATACTACCTGACTCACTCTAATATTGAAAGAAAAATATTCTAGAATAATACAATGTTTAATTTATTTTGTGAGTAAATGTATTTGATGATAATTTTTCTTAATTCTTATTTTTTTCAGGTCTGGGACATTCACGGGAAGCCGTCGTTGGAGTATACAATCCACACTATTGCTTCTGTAGGGCACGTCAAGTGGAGACCGCAGAAAAAGTAAGTGATTGTAGTGCGACCATTTTGTGCCACCTTTTAATCTAACTAGTGATTAATATAAAGTGGCTAAAAATACCATGAAACATCAAATGAGGGTTATATAAACAAAATCGTCAGTATCCAAACGAAGACGACAAAAATAGAAGGTGATGTATTTAAAAATGACTATCTGGTAAAAGTGGCAATTTTACAATTGATCATTTCTCTTGAAAATATATTTAGAAGCATTTAATCACGAAAGTGATGGTATTCGAGAAGGAGGAAAGCAAGATACCGTGCAAAATACTTGTAGGTAATGAATGTTTGGAACAAGTAGATGAGTTTGTGTATTTGGGAAGTACGTTTGATAGAAACGGAAAGGCTGAGAATGATATCTAAAGGAGGGTGATTGCAGGAAATAAAGTGAACGGCACTTTGAATGGAATTATATCTAACGGGAATTTGTCAACCGAGGCAAGACTAGCGGTGCACAATGGAGTCCTGGTACCGACACTGATGTATGGAAGTGAAGCCTGGAGGTGTCAGAAGAGGAACGAAAGTAGACTGAATGCAGTGGAAATGAGATCACTTAGGTGGATATGTGACAAATCTATTTATGATGGAGTAAAAAATGAAAAAACAAGAAAATAATGTAAAGCTGATGTTAGTATAATGAGTAAATTAAGAAAGGATCACTTATGTGGTTTGGTCATATTTATTTATTGGTAACTGTATAATACATAAGTAAAAATGTGATTGGACTGTGCCTGTCTCACTAGAGAAATTCTGAGTTGAGACAGGCATAGTTTACAAGCAATTGTACAAATAAATTAGTATTACAAGTATAAAAAAAATTACAAAGTGGACTTGCAAATAAATTATTTTGAAGAAATTTGTGACAATAATTATTAAAGGTTTAGGTGAGTGCACCAATACTAGCTCTACCCATATTACAAATCCAAGTTTTTATTTTCAGTTTCATGTTATTGGGACAATTCAATTGGAGCATAATATAGAACAGATGAATTAGGAGAGAATGATAAGAAAGATATATGACGCAAGTGTTGATAGCACCAGAAATAGAGGACGTCCGCGGAAGACTTGGTATGACCAGGTAAATCAGATAATGGAGGATGGTTCTGTTATAAGCCTCAACAATCGGCGAGCTTGTATGAGAAGATGTATGAATGTGGATGAGGCGAGAATCGTGTGTCAGGACAGAGGATTATGGCGCTCTATCCTCTCTGCCTACCCCCGCGGTAAACGGCGTAATGGTAAGTTAGTTAGTTATCAAGAGTATATCAATTTTAAAATCTCCGCTCTGGCTATAAAATCAGTTACAAATACGTTTATCATAATTTTGTCAACTGGATGGTGATGGTTTTGTTTCTTACCCTTCAAATG
The DNA here is from genome assembly GCA_031772225.1 of Eubasilissa splendida. Classification (NCBI taxonomy): domain Eukaryota; kingdom Metazoa; phylum Arthropoda; class Insecta; order Trichoptera; family Phryganeidae; genus Eubasilissa; species Eubasilissa splendida. Next base: position 26,772,599 of record CM062855.1, on the reverse strand, counting down.
CAACCATTATCTTTTATCCATTATCAATTATCTTTTTCAATTCTCGTTTCAGATATCACATAGCAAGCTGTGCCCTCGTTTTGGACTCCAGTATTAACGTGTGGGATATCAGACGACCGTACATACCATTTGCGACATTCAACGAACACAAGGACGTCACAACTGCTGTAGCTTGGAAGGGGGATCCAGATATATTCCTTTCCACAAGCAGGGTACGCACTCCTTTACACAAGCAGGAAATGCCAATAACCCTGTTCCGATTTCTCTTTAAAACTTAATTAGAATACAAGCCTTGTCGAAAGCTCAATTATCTTGCACAATGTTGATATAAGAATGTGTCTCACATTCTAGTTCAATTTAGATTTCGATATGATGGAAGTAATTAAACTTTGATGGGGTCATTCTTTTACTATGGAGACTAACCTTTCACTTTTATTATAATTATTATATTGGATAATTTGTATAGCGCCGTTTTTGTAAAAACTTTCACTTCAAGGGCGCTCTACACATAAACTGTTTATAGTTCTACAATTATCTTTGTTTCTAAAATTTAAAATTGTTATTTTCACTTATGGAAATGATTTTTTGAAAAGGTTTTTAGTTTCTTCTTAAATAAAGTTTATGTTTCTTATGACAGAGGGCAAAGAGTTCCACGCATTTGGGCCTTCCACTACAAATGCTTGTTCACTAAATTTTGACTTCTGGCAACGATTGGTCGATTCTACGACTCTTCCTGCAGCTGTAGTAGAGGCTGACCTAAGAGTTTGATGTCTACCATTCAAATTGTCTGGGATACAAAGCTTTTGAAGATACAGAGGTCCTATGTCATGTGTCGCCTTGTACATCAACCGGCACAATTTAAATTCAACTCTTTCAAGGAATCGGAGCCAATGTAGCTGATGTAAAAGGGATGCTATATCAGAGAATTTGGATACTCCATATATTATCCGTGCTGCTGCATTTATAATGGATTGTAATCTATCCAGCTGAAACATTGGCAGGCCAGCATAGATGCTGTTACAATAGTCCACAATGAGTAGGCGGACTGCCTCAAGAGGAAGATGTCTCCGAATACTTTTAATCTGTCTCAATTGATAGAAGCATGCACTGACAGTTTTACTATCTACTACAGTTTCTATCCACTTCAGGTGTTGCGACATCGCTAGCTTGATGACTGCTTTTTACTTAGATTACTTAGATTTTTTAATAACTCCTTATTAATATTTGAATATGTGTCCCATAAGAACGAATTCTTGGACTTATATCGTTTTTAGTCTATGATCAATCCATTAATTCCATTCAACGGACTAGTGATTGTTGAACGGTTATTGTGACTGATTGTAACAATGATTGATAACCGATTATTCATAATTCTTCACGCAATCACTGGTACACTAGAAACTAAAGCTTCAACTGTTATATCTCAGTTACCAATCATTATAATCGAATACAATCACTATAACGGCTTACCATCACTACAATGGATCCTCTCTCAGCAACTATGCCTCTATTCATAAATAACCAGAATGTGTTATAGCCTCTAAAAGAAACAGCATTTTGCAAATTTGTGAATAGTAATAGTCATTTTCTCTTCCCAGGACTGCACCTTGTACCGCCATATGTTCAAGGACGCCACCCACCCAGCCATGTCAGCCAACCCCCAAGGCATCAGCCTCAGCGTGAAGGGTGATGTGGTGTACACTTGCCGGCAAAGCACACCCTCTTCCCTGGGAGACAAGATCCAGGGGTTCATTAAGTAAGTATACCAGATTAACACAATCCAAAAGTTGAATAACTATTAGTAATAAGGCTTTAGGTCTGCTTTTCTTGTCTGACCAATGAAGCAGACTTTACGGACTATACACCAGATGCGAAAAGAACCAATGAACAGAATTTAAAGCATATTAATAATTTTATTTGATTATTTTAAATTTCACAACTAAACTTTATATTACATACACGTTGGGTTATTGTTACTACTAGTTTCGAGAGGTGCAGTCCCTCTCATCATCAAGTGATAACTAAACTTAATACAGTATTGTAGTCTATTCAGGAAATGGGGCGGGGCTTGAGAAGACGGGGGAGGTTTCGGTTGTTAATGGGAATATGGACAATAAAAGTGAAGTATTAGGGAATGTTATGTTGTTAATTAGTGTTTTCTCCAAATTTAAATTCTTTTGTATTTCAACGGTTTCCAAATTGTTCATTATTAATCCTTTATAAGGTAATAAACTATCGAAAGAGTGGTTTGTTTCAATTTTGTGGTTAGAAAATTCCGAGAAGTTGTTATTTTTTAGACAGCGGCGATGTTCCTTTATTCTCGTATTTATATTTCTCGCGGTTTGACTTATATATTTTTTATCGCAATCTTCACAAGTTATTTCATATATTCCGCTTTTTTCTAATATATTAATATTTATTAGATAAAATAACAATCACTTTGTATGAAACTATGAAATTTATTATACGTCAACCGGTTTCGCTTATCTCAAGCTTCATCAGGACGTATTTGAAACTAATCATAAATACAAAAAGAATGCACTTATATATACATGAAAAGGGAGATAGAATATAAAATTACACGTGAAAGAGAGACAGAATACATATATAGTTAAATAGAACATTAAGGGAGACAGAATATAAAATTATATGTGAAAGAGAGAGACAGAATACATATACAGATAGACGGAACATTAAGGGAGGGGAAAATACAGTGTTGATGGATATTAAATTGATTTTAAAGGAAACATATCTAATATGGGACTAATAGATAAATTAATTTGATTATTAAGAATTGGCGTACAACTATTATGGGGCCTTTTTTATTTCAAGGACTTCTAAATTGTCCAGCCGGAGGCCAAACTCCTTTTTATGGAGGATATTGACCCCTGTGGTATTATTAAAAGAATTGTCTTTTTCAATAATATGGTTGGAAAATTCTGAGAAACCATTACTGTTTAAATATTTAAGATGTTCTTTGACACAAATATTGACATTACGAGCAGTTTTACCTATATAGAATGAGGGACAGTTATTGCAAGTTAATTTATATATTCCGAGTAGCTTAATTTCTTATCATTATCTTTTGAGTTTATTAAAAGTTTTCCTAAATTGTTGTTTGTGTAGAACGCTGGCTTGATTGCTTTCTACGAAAATATATTAATTTTTGTTTTTGAATTGAGTAGAATTTTGCCGATGTTGTTGGTGTAAATGTGTAAAAGGAAATTAGTAATTTTATATCAAATTGGACCAGTATACAATATTTTCCGCCAATGAGTATTTTCGGTGGAGTTAGTTTTATGTCCTAAGTAAACACAAACATGTTTCCGTGAATTTTTATTAATTTTAGATTTTAGCTTTGGTGATGAAAGGGACTGCACCTCTCAAAACTACTTGTGACAATAACGCAACATGTGTGTAGTACAAAGTTTAGTTGTGAAAATGAAAATAGTTTTGTTACACCACAAAGTAACCGCCATGTCAATTAATGATTTTGTTTGATATTTAGAAATTTGCATTTAGTTCTTACCAATTTCTGCTGCCAGAAAGTTAACAATGAATGGTTGCTGAGTAGAAGGAAACTTGCTTATTGATTCGATGGTCATGGATTCGATGTTTTCCGGCAGTAATGTGATATTCCTATTTTCATATAGCAAAATGTTTATATCTACTTTGAAAATAATCATAAAATTGAATTATTCACTTGTAAATGGACTTAAATTGTATTAATGTGTAAATTTCTCTAGTCGTCGCCAGCCGACACCGCAGTCAGAAGCGGAGACCTTTCATCTGGCGCGCAGCGTAGTGCGTCGCTGGGCTGGTCAGCCCCGGAGGAGCTTCCTGACCTGCGCCAAGCAGTATGCTCTTTCCGGCCGCTGTCTCTCTGCTCTGTGCGACCACAATGCACAAGTCGCCAGGGACGTTGGGAAAGTGCAGGTACAAATTGTCAGAGCACATGCGTATAGTTATATCTGTCTAACCATAGCCATCACAGTTCTTTGCGCTTGGTTAAAGTTATCTTCTCTGAATATCTTTGTCTTGTTTATTACAAAACCCAGCTCTTTTCTTCAATTTTGTTGATAACTTCTACCATTTCTGGTGCTATCTGTAGCCTTTTAACTGGAGAGCTTTTTACCATCTATTGAAACATCTCCTTCCTATCTGTCCACATTATATATTCTCCACAGATATTGAAATAGTCAGGAGACAGAACACAGATATCGAGTCCTTTTGTACACTTTGAAGGGCAGCGCTATGAATTTATTAATATTTATGGTTGTGATATTACATATATATATATATATATATATATATATATATATATATGTATTAGAAATATGAGATATGAAGAAAAATATATATTATTCCACAGACTTTATTGTACCTACATTTTATGTGTTAATTACATTATGGTATTATGACTTACAGGGATGTGAATGAAGATAAACTTAAACAATCATTTAAAATAAAGAATTATTTTTTAATTCAGGTCAGCCTCGTCTGGTGCATCATTAAAACCCTCTATGCATCGAAGACGTCTTCACCCAACCAGGACCCGAATAGCTCAGCGACAACTGCCGCACCCTCGGGAGGGCATGCGTGTCGAAACCCCGACGAGCAGTGCAGCAGCATAGGTGGAGGCAGCGCAGGAGGAGCAGGTGTGGAAGGGGGCTCTGAGGGGCCGCAGACCTCTGACCAGAGGAGCCTCAGGAGTGAGCATGTGCCATTAAACGCCTACAGGTATTTGAGCATTTTTACTATTTCAATATGTTGATAAAATCCTCTAATATTATGGATTATATGTGAAATAAGATTATATGTTCTTTAATACTTTTCATGAATAAATCTTAAATTTCCCCTCTCCCCCTGTCTCAAAACAAAAAGCATTTTTCCAGTTTGAATTTTGCGAAATTGTATTGAAGTACATACTCTTAGTTAAACTTTTTATAAATGTCACCTAAATACTAAAGGATGTTATTTGGTATGTAAATCTCGCTAGAGGAAAATTATTATAGAAAAAGATGACAATAAAATATTAATTTTCTCGCATTTGACACAAGTATCAAAAATAACTCATATCTATAATATTATGAAAAGAAATAAAATGTGCGTTGTCTAGTAGTTAACCTAGTTGACATGTATGAATATATTTTGAAATCAATCAAAGTACCTACCACCAACGATGTTCCGCAAGAAAAAAACCATCAACGATGTTCCGTATTCAAAATTATTGTGACAGCTTTAATTTATTATTTTGTTTATAGAGATTGATTTAAATATATCTTGTTGCCGTTTTGTGAGCTGTTTGTTTCATAATTATGTAGTATTTTGCCTTGTTTAAAAGACAACTGTTTTAAATATATATAGAATATTCAATTGCGACTTACATTAAAATAACGTAAATAAAATGGTTACTTTTTTCAAGAAAACATTATTTTCCCTTGAAATCGATCAGTGAAAGACATCTAATTTACGAAATTTGCAACCAACATTGTGAATAAGTTAAATATTTATTCATACTATGGCTAAAGTATGGGTGAAAATACATATTTTCGGTATTTTTTTTATGAAAAACACGAGAGTGTAGAATTGACATCCATTACGGCCCCATAAATCGGCGGAATGAAGCAAAAAAATACACATTAACAGGATCGATATAAATATTATTTAGTAAGAAATTATTGTGTTTCTGATATAAACTTGATTTTAAATAATAGCTGAAGCCTCAAAGATATTATTTAAAACCGTTTGTTCTCACTAAAACAAAGTATTTTAAAAATGTTGAAAATTGATCCTGCAAATTTATCGGTTTATAACTCTAATTATTATTAACATTTTGATCATTTATCTTAGTTCAAATTTGTCTACGGAATCTTAGCTTCAAGATTATGTGAAAATATATTTCATATATGCAAGAATTTTCCATATTAAGGCAATTTTGTGACACACAGAAAATGAATTTAATGGTCGTGGTCTTTCTTATGCTTGTATTGCCTTAATTATGGCAAATAATATTCAGTTTATTAGTTTTAAATTAGTGTAAAGTTCTGATGTAAATGATTTTGATTTAACGCCTACAAAAAACATAATCTAATATATAAACTGCGATTCATATATGAAGGTGATGGCGGCAGTGCTTTTTTTTAGCGCAACCTACCGGAACGGTATCACGGCATCTATTATTGACGGTTTTTTCAATGTTTCAAAAGTCCAAAGGGTCGTGTCGAGTGGAGTTGCAGTTTAGTTCCAGTCCTTTTTTTTTTTTAATTATTAAGATTCAACACTTTGTACACAGAAAACGGTGAATGTTGATGAGAGTATAAAAAAAGCAGGCTATATGACTCGAGTTAGTCAAAACAGATAAATGAAAATCCTGACAAAGATAAACGTCAGAATGGCACATTGTGACTACTCTTAAAATATTTAAAAAATGACATTGTTAAAATACCATGTATTTTCGCTCACGAATTGACATAACGCTTATTGTAAAACAAACGCTGCTCTGGATATGTCAAACGCAATTTTGTGAAAATATAAAGTAACTACGAAATTGAATTTAATAATAATATATTTCTTGATAGCGTGGTGGATGATGATACAGAGGTGGATGACGGTGTCTCCTCAGAGCACCAGTTTAATAACAATGGAGTCCTTGGCTTCCCGACGCACAACATCCACATTCCGAAGGGACCTCCTACTGAACTCGATGAGAAAGGTTTGTTAAAAATATTATTATCAACTGAATTTTGTAATTTAACATATTTTTATTTACCGTTTCCGAAGTAAGTTTGTGGAACTTCATAATCACATATGTGAAAACAAAACACTCCGAGGTAAGTTTGTAGAACTCCATAATCACATATGTGAAAACAAAACACTCCGAGGTAAGTTTGTAGAACTCCATAATCACATATGTGAAAATAAAACACTCCGAGGTAAGTTTATAGAACTCCATAATCACATATGTGAACATAAAACACTTGTGTTTTGATTCTACTTGTTTAATTTATTTGAGACGAGTTTCGCCTTACAAGGGCATTATCAATCTAACAATATGTATTTATAACTATAATGGGGACAGCTATACAATTATAAATACAAGTTGAGTTAAATTGTTACGTTAATAATGTCCTTGCAGGGCGAAACGCGTCTCAAGTAAATTAAACAAGTAGAATCAAAAAACAAGTGTTTTATTTTAACATATATTTTTATAATTTCTGATTCTTAATAAATAAGTAGTATTAGCAGGCCATAGTATATATAATTATACACGCTAAAAAAATAACAAAAGATGGATGAAAGTAGTGTGATGCGCAAAACTATGTCAGGAATGTGTTAGAAAAAATGAAGAATGAAATATATGGTGTCGCCGATTACTTACTGCTGCGCGACCAGGGCTTCCGTAAAATCTATATTTTTTAGTACAATCTAGCCCAGAAGAGTGTCTCTTCTGGGTTAGATCACGTTCCCAGGAAAACCGTATAGAAAGAATGCGATCGGTCACATTTCGGCAAAATAGACTGCCTTTGTGAACAAGTATTGTATTTTTTATACTTATGTCAGAATTTAAAATAATTAAATTTTAATATGACACGATAGGTTTCCATGTAAAACTGATGCAAGTAAGCGAACAATCTTTAACCTTCTAAATCTGTTGAGACAGTAGTCTTTATCCAGCCATTTACTGGTAGCGCTTCTTTTAATAGACTTATAATCCATAGAGCAGCTCAGGCACGGATGCTCTGGCTATGGCTTATGTCTTGACTGCAGAAATATTCTTAATTTCGAATTCTGAAGATATACAATCTATAATTTACCAATGACCTAAAAATTTCATTTCTAGGAGAACGCAAATGGCTCACAGCCCGCCATGCGCATTACGTGGACACCTCCGCACAGGACTGGACACTGCAGGGTGAGGCCTTCCCCCTGCGTGCTCCGGCTACGGCACTTTCCTCCCTGGACCTACCCCTAACCACCAATCCGCTGCCCGCTACGACGCATCCCGAGCCCGAGCCGCATCATTCGAGCTCCTCCTCTTCGCAAAGTCTCAGCCATCAGAACAGCAGTAGTTCGTTGACAAGCGGGGGGCATCACGGACATTCCTCAAGCCCGCAACATCCCGTCGTTACAACGGTAAGTTTTTATGTTTGTTAACCTAAAAATATATACCTAATCTATAGTTTATATTACAAGTAAGTGTGCTAATGAAATCAGAACCAAAACTTGGTTAAATAAACTGCAAAGTCATAAATAAACATAACTGAAACAATCTATAAACATCACAATAATCTTAAATTTACTCCATCGATAGGTGGAAGACCAACCATCGTCGGTATTAACGGTAACATCATTACCTGTTTTGCCCGCCTGGGATCCGACGCATATTGTTGTAGAGGCGTTGAAGATGCACGCCGAACTGGGAGACGTTCAGACTTCAGCCAGCGTGTTGCTCGCACTCGGAGACTTGAGGTTTGTTGATCATTTTATTTTTACATATCTGTACACAAACATTTGTAACACAAAGATAAACTTGAAAGAGTAATAAACTAATGAATGATTGAAACGAACTATCACAAACTATTTTTTCTTTCATGTGTATATTATTAAATAGTGTATTAGTTTTGTGTTATTTATGAAATTATTCCTGATTCTGTGTCCTGAAATCGGACCTTCAACTCTTTAACATTTCTTATCACTGTTATATATGATTAAAAAATTATTTTCTGTTATTCAATTAGCTTGTTTCTTGGTTCGTTCGGTTCAAGGACATGTACATATCAATCCCTCCTACGTAATATATCATAAGTAACAAATTAGTCATTTTTAATTGTTCTAGTTTTCACAAACATTTGATACATATTTTGCAGCAGTAATTTTTCTACACGGTTCTACCTAGTCCGCAATATTTTATGGGTGAATAAAATATTGCTTCAAGAAGCGTATACAGTCGAGACTGGTGCGCTATGAAAGTATTCAATTGAATTTATGCTTGTATTTTTAATTTTAGTATACACCGTATCCTAATGAAGGGACCATTTATTTATTAGACTTTATTGACATACATGTTTTTGTTATAACAGAGGTGAATATATTATAATATAACATGATAAACATAAAATACAATTATATTGCTATTAAGTATAATACTCGTAGTTTATTGTGTGGGATGGAGTAGACTCCACCTCTAATATATACAGCATTGTCCTGGCTACTTTGCTAGAATGCCGTCTGTGTTAAGTAGCCTGTTTTTATCATGCTGTTGTGGTGTCATTTAATTCAACAGGAATATAAAAAATAAAAATATATATAAATATGTAGTGAGTGTGTTGTAAAACTAAAGTGAATTATTAGTGTAGGTATTGTATTGTGATTATCTTGGAATTGGTCTTGAAACATGTTAATGTTAACATCAATAAATAGTGGTTTTAACAAAGTGTTTTTTTTTTTATTATTTATAAATATGTTGCCACAAAGTAATTTTGCAAATATTAAAGAACTGAATACATATGTGTTCATTTATTGGCAACACATTTTCATTTTAAATCTTCTTCCAGGAATAGCCTGAATGGTTACTTGGATGAGGTGATACAGGAACAGTGGTTGGTTGGTTACCTGGAGCTCCTCGCCAGGCATAAACTTTGGGACATCTGCACACAAGTGAGTCAATGCCGTATGTGTACATAATTCATAGAAATAACAAGAGTACGCCCATAATTAATCATACTCTATTTAATTCTCTTGTGTTCCGTTTCACACTCGTTTTCAAAAAATATTTCTCAATTTTAAAACTAATTAAAAGAAAAAGTTATAAAAAACTGATCAGCTGTTGCCAGAAGAGTTCAGCGCAACAGGCATTTGCGGTGACAGACCCAAAAGCTTGGAATTCTTGCCCTCTGTGATAAGAAACAGTGCTTCAGAGACTTTATTTAAAACCTTTTCACAAAATCATACCCGCCAATTCACGTGACAATTTTTAATCTTAACTACTAATGTAGGATGTAAGAGTTTATGTTTAATTCCATTCAAAGCGTCGTTCACTTCGTTTCCTGCAGTCACCCTCCTTTCGATATCTTTCTCAGCCTTTCCGTTTCTATCAAACATAGAAAAACCAAATAAATACTCATAACAACATTATTATATAATTCACCTTCTATAAAATGTTACAGCACTCTTTTAACACAATATCGTGACACGTTTTACTCAGATAGCCTCTGAAAAAACACACTATGTTAAAAATGCCTTTGATAGAGAAATAAGAGCACAGTAAGAGCAAGATGACTTGTATAAGATCTAGGCCCGGCATCAAAAATGACATTTATTTGTTGTATTCTTCGTTCATCAAATCACTACCAGACTAAAGCACACATGTAAGTCAACTTCGTCTGTAAACCGATGAAACAATAAGGTGTTATTTTTCAACCCCAATTATTGTTACACATTACAGTCTTAATAATTTGAAACTTATGTGCTTAAGTCCACCGACCCTAATACATATATGTCAATTGTTTTTTTGTACCAGATCAATAATAATGATTTTACTTTATTATAAATAATATTGATAATTGTGATTTTGAAGTTATGCAGTTTATATTTAATGCAATCAAACAAACTTTAAATTCATGCTGGAGAGCAGCATAGCCTAGACGTGTTACAGTCAATGAAACATCGGCAATATCAGCTGGAATCATTACTTTGACTCGTGAAATTGGTGAAGGTATTGATACCTTTAACCAAAATAATATTAACATACCTGATATACCTTTAAATATTGTCAAAAAACCAGAAAACGACGGTGAAGCAGAAGAAAATCCCGTCCCCTTCACTGCAAATTTAATTCGAGTTCTTCAAATTTGCAGTAAATTGGGAAATCATTCTCTTAATGACACCAATTCTAAACGAACCTTCAAATTTCAACTCGAGCTTAAATGCATTAAAAATTAGTCATCGAATCAAGAAAATCATCACAAAGTTTAATCACCAATTACATTGTTAAAGGAAAAAAATCAACACAATGGTGAAATTGACGCTTATTCTAATTGTGAAGAACCATTGTGATCTGATGCGCGCGCATACTATCTCTTCTATTGATGAAAGTGATTCGAACCAAATCGCAAATTGTACCGAGCAATGTCATATAGCGACGATAATTCTGATTAAAAAATTTAACTTTTAAATCAAATTTAATAAATAAAGATTTTCTAAGGAATTTTTTAAGGGCTTATTAAATCTTATATAAATTTAAATGTTTTTTATGCGATTCTAGCTATATTTTAACCCACTGCTTTTATTAGAGTTGTGCAGTTTTGAAAAATTATGAAACGCATCTCTAATTTTTTAATGTAAGAAGTCTTTTTTTATGTGATATAATTTTGACATATGTTTGGGTTTATGATTAAGGTATGATAATAGACATTCACCGTTCTTTAGGTGATCCAAGGTTCGTGGATAAGCAGCATAGCCCAGCTGAACCAGCAGTCCACCGTAGTGCACACCAGCTGCGGCAAGTGCGGGAAGCAGCTAGCCCGGGCCGGGTGGCTCTGTGATAAGTGCAACTCTGCTCAGCCCTCGCTGTGCTGCGTCTGTCACCAGGTGAGATCGCCGACACATTCAATTATCATTTGTCAGTTTTCTGTACAATTCATCAATATCAATATACAAAAATGCGTAATAAAAATACACAATTATTTGTCATAGTATATTTTTGCATACTCTAGTTAATTGTGTGACTGTTTGTTATCTTTATTATGAAGAAGGAAAATTAAATTTATGACTGACTTATTATAAAGTATAATCTAAACCAATTATAAAAAATTATTGCGGTTTCCAGGCGGTTAAAGGACTCTATGCATGGTGTCAAGGATGTTCACACGGGGGCCATCTTCTCCATATGCAGAGCTGGATGTCAAAACACAAACAGTGTCCCACAGGTTGTGGACACATGTGTGAGTACAGCTGATCATTAGACGGGTCCTCAAGTCCTTTGCAACCCATCCTTCTGCATCCTGCAGGCTAATGTCGAAGGCGCATGGTATCTATCAAATACAACATTCGTTGCAAATACCAATTGTTCTCACGGTTGGCCTATTTGTTGTGAACATGTTTGATGGACTTCTGAAAATGTCTGAAGTTTGTCAAATATTGCGAGTTCTCTGAAAACTTGGGCATTCATCGACAAGTTTGTGCACTTATATTTATTAAGGAAATATTTTCTGTCAAATGTTCTGCCGCTTGTGATAATTTGGTTTATTGCAAGATACTTGTGATTATTCGGCTTAATGCAAGATTCACAAAATGTAAATATGCTAATGTTACCATGTAACATATTAATGAATTTAATAAAACCTATATTTGTGTATTATACATATGCAGAATTCACTTAATCCTAATTTTGCAACTATGGGCCAATGTAATATGGATGCCAATCCTTTTATGGCGAGGTGCCTCCAGTTATTAAGTCATTGTCTAATACATATTATGAAACTTTTACTGCTATCTGCAAACACAAATTCAATTGATGAAAATATGTTTAAATCTCCTTTCATATGTATTTTTATGCAAAAATTATATCACAGCCGTAAAGCTGTTGCATACGCCAGAAATGTTATTATAGATTATATAGATTTTTAATTGTAAAACAATATTTAATGTGTGAAGGAGAATCTTGTAACTACATATTGTTTAACTTTAAATTGGATGCACAAAAATATATTTTTTTAATTCTGTAATATTTATGCACTTATAGGCTCTGTATTATAAATTGTTCTTATTCTATCAAACATAAGTCATCTAATTAAGTCATTTTTTTATAGTACAATGCTTTAAATAAATATTGGAAGATCTGTAGCTAGTCATAGAAAATCGCCAATGATATGTTCGTGCTATTAATGTTATTCACAGCAAGTTTATTTGCATTGAAATTTAATACAAACTATTAATAAAATAGGCCTGTAGCTACAATGTTAATGTATGAACTATATTTCTAACTAATCATTACACCGCTGCAACAGACACGGCATATGATGGAAATTTATATTTTTTCTCTATGACTCTTCCATTTTGAAATATAGAAATGAATAGGCGGTACCAGGGGCAGATAGACCCAGCGGGGCACCGGGAGATACCCTGATGATGGCTTTAAATTTTGTTTTTATTTTACAAAATATTTAAATAGCCTAAACTAGACTGCATTGAAAAGGATTCCGAATAAGCACTAACTTTTATTGAAATCTACAATAAATCATTTCTTGTTCTAAAATATAATATCTAATGTTAAAATAAATCACGGCTATGTAGCGCCAGGTAAAAGTAGATTACAAAATAGTATTAATGACACTAGACTAGAAGCTTTTATGATAATCTCAACAGAGAAGATACATTGAATGAGAATGGCATAATTATCTATCTAATTACAGAAAAAAGTGCATTATTAAAGGGGAAACTAATTTTGAAGATGTGAGTTTTTAAACTGATAAATTAAATATCTTTTAAATTTATAGTAGTAACATATCTATTTTTATACAAAATACGTTTTTTCACATTATATGTTTTATTTTTCAATCATGTTATTAAAAATTTTGATTAGACCGATTGTTCTGAAAATTTCCTGAACTTGTCTTAGGTCACCAATCCGCACCTGGATAATGTATGTGTGTTATTTAATAAAAACACAACAGGTTTACATAAAATGTTTATTATGACTATTTGTAAATATCCATATTTTATGCTTATAAATGTAACAAAATAATATACAAAATTCAAACCTTAAATAATGAATGCGTGTTTTCTGGTGAAAGTAATCGGTTAGCCAAAGTTTTAATATTAATATATTTATTTTTAATTTATAATGATGTGTGATAAATTGTAAAAATTATTACCTTAGAAGAAAATATTCAGAATTTTGCTCAATGTTTTGCGATGTTTGCACTTACACGATCAGTGCCATTTTTTAAATATACGGTAGTGTTATTAGCTCATATCGGGTAATGGTACCATGTTTTATACAGACTTTCTTACTATCTTTAATATATTATTCTGCCACTTTTGATATAAAAAAGTAAACCAACATGGTTATTTATGAATGCAACTTTATTTTTTGACTCAAGTGCAATTGTAAACCCATGATTCTTATTGTTTTTAATATAGAATATGTTTAATGACTGGCTTCCTGTGGAAATTTATTATGCACATGTGTTATACAAGGATTACATTAAATGTCACATGTAAAATCATAGAATTATGCACGACATTGTGAGAATTGTGTGCTGGTGTGAAATGACATGCATGAAATATATGAAAATAAAGTACAAATCAATAAAATGTATGTAGTTTTATTTTTTTTACAAAATTTAAAAAAATCAGCCATTATACATATTCTATAAAGGGGTGATTATAATATGTGTCTGATATACATTCAAATGTTTTTTAAAATTTTATTATTACCAATCTTTTTGTATTTTCAATTCAGTTTAAAAATCTAGCTATTGGCAAATTTGCTCAATCAAAAATTCGTTATGACCGAAAGTGGCTTAATTAAAAAACAATTTGCTCAAATTGCCTCGATAATAAAAATAATAGGAGAACTTTGAATATCCTACATTATTTATATTTCTAATAGTAATCAGTGCATTATGAAATCAGTTTTTTTTTATATTTGCTTATACATTGATATTTATTGTTTTGTACAAAACCATTGTTACGCTTCAATCAAATTAAAAAGAACATTCCAAAACATAATATTTTGTTTCATTTCTTAGTCAATCTGTTTTATTGTAAGTAAAATATACTTATTATAATTTGCCTATGTAGTTCATATATTCAATGTAAATGTAAAAAATAATAACATTGTCTCAAATACGTAACCTACGAGTTAATTATTATCTATGAATGAATACATAGGTGAAAAACAGCTGATATTATTTTTGGACCAACTATGGCAAATATACAGAATCGTAAGTATCTATAACACAAATAATTTATTTTTTTCAAAAAAAATGTTTTTCTCAGACGTATTGCCATTTTCTAAATGAAGTTTGCAATATATTTTAATGTGTTCATGTTTTCACACATTTAGATATATTAATTACTGTTAAAAATTTCCACATTCATATCACGATCTTAACATGATCAATTTCATGTGATATTTGTCTTTACTCTAACATCTATTGTAAATTATTGTTAAAAATGTTATTACTCACGTCAATCCCTCCCATGTTATTATAATAACAGATTGATCATTTTTAGTTATTCTAGTACTTTACATATATTTGATACATATTTCAAGTGTCAGTAAGGTTTTTTAATAAAAGTGGTTAATAGTACCTACATAATAAAAACACAATACATATATTTCAATTACTGCCATTTAAAAAAATGTACCAAATGCATGCAAAATACTAAAAATGACCCATTTGTTAGTTAGTTACTTAACACACTAACGGCGGGAAGGGTATTAATAGCATTTATGTAAAAGCTTTTTTTAATTGAAAATTTTAAATTAAAGTTGATCATTTCCTTTGGATATCATATTGCATCGTGTAAATAAGATATCAAATTAATATATTAGAGCAATAATTGTTTGCCTGCATTGCGCCTCCAGTTTTCATGAAAAGCACCCGTCGTAAATATGTTAACATATGAGAGGTTGGTATATCGATACTGAATAACTTTAGTTTGAAATAAAAAAAACTTTCAAATAATATGTATGTACTTATATTACATAAAAATATAACCCCTTGAAATTTTTAAAGCCCATTAGAAATAAAAATGTATGGAACTAAATATCAGACAGGTGCTTATGTTTAAACAATGTATTTTCTATATATATACAATCAAAAGAATTTACTAATTAAAAATAGTTCTCTTGTTAGCATATTCACAGAGTTTTGCAAAAATTATGAATTGTTTTAAAAATAATTACATTTAAAAATGAGTAAACACACCAATCGGGGATGACAAAATCAAATGAAGATCTTTTTTATAAAATTGCAATCATTAAAATAAGAGATATCGTTATAAAACTGTTGTTTCACCTTAATAAATAAAAAGGGAATAACACATTGGTATTAATTATTACATTATTATCAAGTTTATCGTGAATTCTCAGATACAGGTATGTAATTATTTTAAGCATTGATATTTTATATATATTTGGATGATTACATTTTTTATAGTAAGCCATGAATATAAAGCAATACATGATAAGGAATAAGGCAATAATTTTGAGAATATAATATGTAATGTAATAATTATAATTTCATTTTAATACAAAACAAATAAGAAAAAATATATAGAATGAAGAGATACACAAAAAGATAAACATACAGGAATTTCCCAATTACTTTGATCCGTGCATACAATGATTCATCTTATCACACTCTTGTGTTGCCAGAAAATAAAATATTTAACAACGCACATCACTTTTGTCGTGATTATCAATTTTGTGCAAATCACACGACATAATTTTAATAAGTTATACTGGAATATTTCCAGTGACAATTAGAATAAACTTTAAGCAGATGAGAATGTTTTTATTATGTGAAATAATATTGATTAAAATAATTTCATACTGCTGAAGTGTAAAGTTTTTTATTAAATAGTAAAAAAATATTAATATTTTTATTACATTTTCAACATGTTTGAATATTGTGAGTTCTTGACTGTAGATAATATGTATTTTATATACTCGGGCAGATTATATTTGCATATTATTTATCATATAAATAAGCAATCTTAATCTAATATTAGCTCGAAGAATGTGATAAAATTGCTAGTGAAAAATAGTTACCGTGCAATGCTAAAGGAGTAAGCTATAAAGATAAATTAATAATACAATGCATTTTACTACATAAAGAAATCACATACACATGTAGAAATATCGACTCCTAATTAAAATAATCCTAACTAACTACATAATAGGACATTTTTTATTATTCTAGTATTTCGCATTTTTTGATACATTTTTAAAGAAACAGTAATTTTTTTTATAGTTGTGTTCAATAAAACAAAATAGAATACAATGTATGAAAAAAAAAATTACAAATTTAAAAAAATATCAAATACATACATGCAAAACACTAGAACTAAAAATGACCTTTTTGTTAGTTATGTAGGAAGGGTCGATACATATAGACAACTGAATTTATTTATGAAAGTCAAAATTAGTCATTTATGAAAGAGTAATTTTATTTTTCTTACATTCTTTCAAATTTAAAATGGACACCAAGAAAGAGCACCTTGAACTAAATGTAGAGATTGGCAAGAGAAGATAAACCATTATTGAACCACAGTTTGGCTTTAAAAATCACATTCAAAAAGACATTTTTATTTGGCTACATTTGATCATCATATTGGGTGGAGCCTGTTGTATTACACGGGACGGAATTGTGGTTAGAATCTTGATCAGAAAACTTATCTATTTTAAATACACACTATACGAAGACAAAGTTTTCATTTTTCTGTCGGCGGCATCATAACTTTGAATATTTACATGAACATCTGGGAGTCTCGACAAGCTTACGTCAATGAGAACTAACTTGTACAAATATTATAATAATGAAATCAAGCACTCAGTTTTCGAAACCACCAATATCTTTCGGCTTTTCATATTTGGAAGTAGTTTCCAAATAAAAAACAGGACAAAATGATTTCCGTTTAATTTTAAAGTTATATTTTTTTCCGATCAAGATTTTGTCCCATAAAATACAAGGCGAAGTCTGAAAATGGTATTTTAGGCATAAAAAAATTTACTTAATAATATTAATGCAATGTAAAGATTAATTTATGCAGATTTTTTCATTCATATTAATTGACGTCGTTTTACTTTTTTATCACTTGAAATAATTATGGGACTACCTGTTTGTTGAAAAAATGCTTCTCTCTATGAAAAATGTTGTCGCAAGAAGGCGTACTGGTGAAACCAACGTCGGCGAATTATTATTTGATATGATTCCAATAACACTGAACGAAGGTCATCTCTAGCCGCCGCGCTCTCTGGCAAGTATTTCAGTATTAAGTAGGAACTAATATCGAAAGGAAAATTGACGCAGTGAATGGGCAACAGTTTTGTGAAGATCCAAATGAATAAAGTATTGACAGTTGAAATGTACACTTTCACATTGTTCATTGACGATTCACGTTATCAACAATTCCACAGAAGTCATTGAAGGCGATAATGAACTATTGGTAATGAATAGTTAGTCTAGTACAACATTACTGTACAACACTATTTGGTTCACATTAAGGCACAGCACTTGGCAATGTGTTTCTTTTTCTGTCCGGGCGGAGACTTCCCATTGCTTATTGCAGACTTGCGACTTGAGACTTCTTTGATGAGCAAGTGAAAGATCTGATTTTGCAAAGAGAAAATAATAAAATGTAACAAAAAATACACAGAAAAAGGGTTCCCACAGTTTTAAATATAGAAAACAAATTTTATACTTTAATATAATAATAATAGGAAAAACAAAACACTATATTTTAGTGTAGTAATTTGTGTGAAATGACTTTGAAAATAATTCCAAAAAAATTATTAATTTCTATATTGTGTCCATCATATTAAAAACTTGGAGAACCCCCGAGGAAGATTGTGTCAAAAATTATCATAATAGTATGTGTCAGAACTTCTATCATGCAAAGTATACCGAGTCTGACTGGAATTACCGACTCTTGACACAACCTGAAAATGCATAACATTATAATTAATCTTGTAAATGGAAAATGTTTTAACTTAAAACAATACTAATAATAAAAATTTAAGAGTCGGGGTTGTAAACATGGACATTAGAAGGAATATTAAGAATCACTACAGGCTTGCATCAATAACAAGTTGAAACAAAATGGGTTCTGCTTTTAGACTATCAGTATATGAGGGGCACAGGATCAAAAATATAATCAATTAAAAAAATATTCCACAAAAAATTTTTAAAAAATCTATCTACTGGCAAACATATCACATATTTGCTTTCAAATCATTTCTGCGGCCGATTTGGGTATGTTATTTTATGAAACTGAATGATGCCAATATGACAAATCAATTATTGTGAAAAAAACACCGGGATTTGACTAGTTTTGAATGAGATAATTTCTGTAACCTAACATAGAGTATCACATTCCATTACCAACTAAGATTAATAGTAAGTCTTTACATTTATCAATTTTTGATCCCCTCCTCTCTCAAATATCTCAGTAGGTAAAATGTCGGTCTGTCTGTGTGTGCATTTGTTCAAAATGTTAAAGTGTTACCAGCAAAATAAATGCTAAATCCTTCTAATGCTCCACCGTGACTCAAAATTTGTCCTCAAAACAAAGTAATATTTCCGATGTGTATAATACAAAGGCGTTTTTTGATATTCAAACCTAATTTAAAATCTGTTTATACTCTTCAGACATGTGTACGGTTATACTGCAAACTAGACAAATATTATCAGGGAATTAATACTTTTATTATATGCACTAAATAAATTAACAATTTATTGTTTTTAAATAATACGCTTGGAAGATTTATTGCTATAATGAGTTGTGTTAAATGTTCATTAATAAACTAAAATTTACAAAAATGAGATTCCAGAAATATATTCTAGCAAATAAATAATTAAAACTAATAATAAATGAGATTTCAGAGCATACACGGGTGTGTATTGGTGCATATTGCACAAGTGACCATTCAATTTGTGATGTCATTTTAAAAATAGGTGTTCTTTTAAAATTGATTGATAATCCATTTTAGTTCATGAAAATGGTGGAATGTGCAAGACATGGTACTATAATCCATCCACTGTGAAATTTGAACTAACACACAACACAAAATTAATCTAGATGATAAAAAAGCTTATTTTTTAAATATTGTCAATTATAGATGATATGTAGAGCAATTTCACGCATAAATTTGCAATGTAAGTACATAATTTAGATTTTTTATGCATACTAAATTGCAATAGTTAACTATGTTGATATTCCTTTTTATCATCAAAATAAAACTATGTACATTTAGTGTGTTATTTATCAAGTACTGTTAGCTCGTTTAAATGTTGACCAAAACTACTTACTTAACAAGTGCCATAATTATTTATGCGTATACTGACCATCATGTTCAAATTGTAAATATGCTATTTACATAGTGATAAAGTAATTGTTTTGAAAATCAAGTCAAAATAATTTTACAGTTTTCTGTTCCGTGTGTTGGTGAATAGATAGATAAATTGAAGAATTTGATGGATGATGGATTATATTCAGAGAAGCTCAGAAATCGTGTTAACTAAATTGAAAAAACAATCTCAGTAATCAAAATAATGTGTGCACTGGTGTATATAATACGTAGATAGGTGCGAATGGTACTAAGGATGAAGGCAGAATACATGCAAGAATCGCGAGTCACCTAAAATTATATATGAAATAATGTGTACAATACAAGACAATGTTTCTGTATGGACAAGAAATATCTTCACTTCAGTGTACTGTAAATTTATACTTATTTATAAGAAGTACACATTTAAAGAAATTTAAAACTTTTGCCAAATTAAAATAATTTGATTTTCTTAACAATTAATAAAATAAATCTTAATAAATACAAATATGCCCCAGCTTAAAATTGAGAGATGCAGTTATATTTTAAAGTGCGTCAAAAATAGCGACAAAGCACCACCTAAATATTGTACCCAAATACAATAATACCAAGATACATATATATTATAGACATTCTTCAGCGACGAAAGAGGAGACAGATATAATCAATATTTCCAACACATTCAGGGCGCTGCTCAAACATGACAAATGAGAGAATCCTATCAGCATCTAAAATGATTCGAACACTACTAAGTTATATAATTATTATAAAAATCTATTGTCGAACTGAACTAAACGGACGATACACGCACGGTATTTATACGAAAATAGTATCTGTATATCAGAATCATTTTAGAAACATAGAACTCTTGTTTATTCGGGACAATATACAAAACAGAAACAAATAAATCATACATACATTAAGAAGATAAAAATTGGACTTATGACATTTTTTTTAAATCCCGGGTGATACAAGAACAATTGAACAGATGTGAACAGACACCAAATTGCTTCGCAGAAGATCTGCAATACTCAAATGGTCAAAATTGAAAACTTAATATACTGAATATGCAGCCTATTGAACAAAGATGTACGAACATCTTAAATGACGAACGCACAACTTGTACAGTTACTTGTTTGGACCTTGAGTATCAAAAATATTTATTGGATCACGCAAGATATTCACAAAATCATCGTACAAATATCCAAAGCGAATCACTAGAGATTCATGCAGCCCTCGTGCGCCGTACACGAGGTATCTCAAGCACACGAGGCAAGGGCGTCCCGACAAGCTCCCTAAAGCAGCACGCATTTGATTTTCTTCCTTTTCCCTTTGTCTTTGGCTCGCCCGTTGCTGGTCTTGTTGTCCTCGGACTTGCGAGACCTGATCTCCCGCATCAAGTCAAAGAACACCTGCGGGATGGGACACCACGTTCACGCAATGGTAATGGCATTTCACAATACACAACTAAATACATAACTCTCTAGTTGTACATCTCATCTTGCGGCCATCTTGAAACCAACTATTTTCCAATTCAAATGTACTTGAATCATTTGAGAGAAATTGTAAAGGGAGGACTTTGATGATTCACGGATGAGACAGAAATCTAACACTATCAATCTATACTGATGTCAAGATATTAAGATAACTTAAATATGATCAAAAATAGTAATTTCCAATATATTAACAATAATTCAAAGTTGGTTTCAAAATACTGCAAAATTCAATGTAATATGTAAATTATAGATTACATAAACTTCAATCTATGCATTTGAAAACAAGAATCAATTCACACTGATGACATTTAATGTAATTATTATTGCTCAACGAGTTTGGTTTACGAGTCAAAGTTTTATTTAAATCCGTCAATTCATACCAATGAAGATTGAAAACCTTTTCATTGGGTCCAATAAAAGTATAAATAAATGCATTAAGCGAGATACAAGTGCTGTATGATAAATTGATTTCTGCTTTGTCATTTGTACATCATTTGATACAAAATAATCCCGAAAATAATAAAATGTGGGGCAACAATATCTACTCCACCATTAGGTATTTGTAGAATCACGAAATTGTAAATAAATACAACACAGACAAATTTTTGTAAAACAGACTCACAAATTATTTACATTTCTAAATTATTTATTCCCTTCACCACGAAACAGATAAATAAATATAAACACTTCACCACAGCAGAAGAGGCCACAGAGAAGAACGAGGCCGTTTATTTATTTGAAGCATTTTTTTTATTTTAAAATACCTTTTCATATTTTAAATATATCTCGAATAAAAAAAAAACTAATTAATATAAAGCAGACTTCCATAGTCACACAAACCAAGTTTCCAGAATGATAAATAGTGTATAGTAATAAATATTTACTTTTTATAAATTATAAATCAAATACACAATATGAATTTAGGTAATAATATCACTCATTACAATCTTTCAATCATTTTTTTAATGTCTAAACTTAACAATTTTTACAAATACCGAAATAAAAATGCATGTTCCCAACACAATTTTTTTTGACAAGAACCGAACATATAACCCCTGGATTAGGAAGACATTGGGAAACTAACGTGACTGTCAATGTATGGTATTTGTAAAGTGTCTCGAAATTAGCAGATACACAAATAACTAATGCGAAGCGGTAAATTTTTCAAAAATATATTATTATGAAAAGTTCACAAATTTAATTTTCTAAACCGAAAAATGATATAATCTATTTTAAACCATATTCGTAAATAAATTTGTCTTAATAAAATATTTTTATTTTCTTAGATGCGTAACCTTACCGTACCTGAACAGTTACGAAATCTTGGATTCTCTTTGAATCTTAGGTTATACATAACAATTTTCTATGTATCTAATTATATTACCCCGTGAATATTACGTTTCATTAATAAAAAAGGTATTGAATATAAATTTAAAAAGGTAAATTAACTTTTGAAGCCAATTATCATAAACTTATTATAATCTTTTTTTTTCATCCAGTAGAATATTTTTAACAAAGTTCAAATATATTTTTCTGTGATTTTAAGCACTCATACGACAAATAAATATAATGTTGTACATCAATATTTCTTTCTTAATATTTAAATTGGTCAGTCACCATTATTGCACTTTTCGAATTGTATTTTGAAAATCTATCGTAATTGTCTCACATGCAAAACGCATCGACACATTTTCACTGCTGATAATTACACAAAACGGTGCATGTTTTGTGATGAGAGTCTTACTCAATTAAACGGTTAGTAATATTTCTTTATTTTATAGACAAGTTTTAATTATAATCAAAATTATGTTAGAAATAGTATAAATCTGGCATTAACTAATGCACAAATAATACGGAGTTCGTTACAATTAATTCACATTAAATTACCACAACTATATAAATAGTATATTTTTCAATGTATACTGAGATAAACTCATAACATGCAATCAGAAACGCCGGATTCAGTTAGATAAAACATTAATCAGAAAAACAACCGTACTCTATCATAACTGCACATATCGTATGAGTCAGTGGCTGGAGAGCGAGATTAGTTTAAGATCCATGTTTGGGCATGTCAGAGGCCACAAACCTATGCATCCGAGTGTAAAGGAAGAGGTTAGTTAACAACAGTGAGTTAGTAAGTGAAATTTAAAGAAGTGAGTGCAACTATACTCGAGTGTATGCTAATTAATAAATCTTCGCTGAATGCATTTTCACGCATATAACTTGTTGAATTCTGTTCATCAATGCAACATTACCAAATCTAGCTTAATAATTGATCAGTCATTAATAAAAATGTGTGATGCTGGTCGCGTCTACATATTTAATTAGCATTTAATAAATATAATGTGCATAATCAGTAAAAAAAAATATATATATTTAACACGGCTTCATCTGCTAGTTTATTTCTTAACAAAATAGAAAAAAAATTAATGTGCCGATGAATTAGAACTGAAAATTCTATACGGAAGAACAGACAATGATCGGATATTTTTTTCTATAATAGAATTTATATTTCCAGGATTTTAATAAAAAGGTCTGTGTATCTAGGGGGAAAATAAGCTTTGTATTTTTCCACTACATATTTACTTCATTATCAAGGAACAATTTGTTTTTATAAATCAGTGTATTCAATAAAAATCTTTTTATAATATCATTATAAGAGAAACATACATTATCATCAGAATGCAACAAAAACAGACAAACACATAAGTGAGCCGGCCTGATGGACTAGAATGAATAATGCAGTGCAGCAGATAAAAAATATGAAGCACCCAGTGCTGCCGGAATGTGTAGACACATAAAAAAACTCAACCAGTGCGGTGACCGGTGAGTCAATAGAAAAGGCAAAAACCAAATTAAAAAAAATCTAATTAAGAAATCTTAAAAAATTTAAATAAACAAAGCATTACACGGTAAAATAGGCATGTTTATTGCATCAAACGAAGATTTACCATGTTAAGATGTATGATGTTACCGTGGCTCGGGCTTACCTTATCTACGTTGTCTCTGGTCTTGGCGGAAGTCTCCACGTACGGGACACCCCACTGCTGGGCCCGACCCTGGCACTCAGCCAGCGGGACCTTTCTCTTCTCGTTTAGGTCCGACTTGTTCCCGACCAGAAGGAAGGGAATGTTTTCGTCATTCTTTACGCGTAATATCTGCTCCCTG
Organism: Eubasilissa splendida; assembly: GCA_031772225.1. Classification (NCBI taxonomy): domain Eukaryota; kingdom Metazoa; phylum Arthropoda; class Insecta; order Trichoptera; family Phryganeidae; genus Eubasilissa; species Eubasilissa splendida. Next base: position 26,747,870 of record CM062855.1, on the reverse strand, counting down.
CGATCATTTACCATTTGAAAACATTAAATATGGTGAAAATAAATAACCAAGTAATCACAAAATAAAAATTGTGTAACATCGCAGACTACCAAATATGTATATAGACACAAAATCCTTGTTTCAATACTGTCATTTTGGTGTCACCCACGTGATCACTTTGATACCACTTACACAATCAAATATTTCTGCAACTTTTTTTAAATATATGACTCGATTGGAATGAAAATTTAATGTCTTGTTTACACAAAGATTTAATTTTCAAAGAGTAAACTTTTACTGTTGCATAAATGTATCATAAACTATCGGATTTATGTTTCCACAAAGAATGTGTGTAGAATGCCCCTTGTCCCGCAACTAATGTACCGAACCCCTCTTCTATATGTACACTTTATTTCATGTCTATTCATTTACTGGTCTGTGTGTAACTTAATAAAATCGACAACTTTTAATTTTTCAATAATTAACCGGTTTACTAATGTATAGACGATTGATTTCACAATGTTAGACAAATTTTTAATCAAATTGTTAGTCTTTGTTTCGCCTCATTTTTCAAGTACTCAAATCTGACTGCCCACATCACACAAGGAGTTTTTAACATCTTCATTCATTCTTCAACATTCTCTAACATGACATCATTCATTCTTCAACATTCTCTAACAACTGTAATATGAAAAATGATGGTTGTAGTCGTCAGCCAACAGCCATTGTAAAATACATACAGATGTATAGCAAGTTGAGATTATGTGTACCTGCAAAAATATGCTGTTTATTGTACGCCGACGATACAGTATTAATGGTGAATAATGAACAAGAATTACAGAGTCTAGTGAGTAGAATGTATGATATATGCAAGGAAAGTGACCTTATTATGAATGTTAACAAGTCGAAAGTAATGGTATTCGAGAAGGAAGAAAGCAAGACACCATGCAAAATACTTGTAGGTAGTGAATGTTTAAAACAAGAAAATGAGTTTGTGTATTTGGGAAGTATGTTTGATAGAAACGGAAAGGCTGAGAAAGATATCGAAAGGAGGGTGGATGACTGCAGGAAACAAACTGAACTGCGCTTTGAATGGAATTATAGCTAATGGGAACTTGTCAACCAAGGCAAAACTAGCGGTACACAATGGAGTCCTGGTAATGACACTGATCTATGGAAGTGAAGAACGAAAGTAGACTGAATGCAGTGTAAATGAGATCGCTTGGGCGTATGTGTGGCAAATCCATTTATGACAGAGTAAAGAATGTAAAGCTGAAAAAAAAGTGAGTAAGATTAAAAAAAGATCACTAAGGTGGTTTGGTCATATGGAACGGATGAATGAGGAGAGAATGGTAAGGAAGATATATGACACAAGTGTTGATGGCATCAAAAATAGAGGACGTCCGCGGAAGACTTGGCACGACCAAGTAAACCAGATACTGGAGGAGGGTCCTATTAGAAGCCTCAATAATCAGCGAGCTTGTATGAGAAAATGCATGAATGTGGATGAGGCAAGAACTGTGTGTTTCCAAACTTCCTAGTACATTTAAAAAAAACCTCTTATAGGAGCTTAACATAGGATTTAGATAAAATATTGATAAAAACATAAAACGTATAACTTGGCATTTTGGAAAGCTTTAGAATACATTTCCAACTGAAAAATGTGCAATTAGAGAATGTATAATTTATATATCTAACTTGTAAATAGACAGTAATTACATAAGAACACAAGAGACCTGAATTCCTGTGTTGCCTGGAAACTGTCATCTTCTGTGATGGAGAAGACACAGAGGAATCCTTCTCCGCTGCGGAAGTAATTATCCCTGATGGCGGCATAGTCTTCCTGACCTGCGGTATCCAGAATATCTATCTGTACTTCTTCTCCATCTAGCACCACCTAAAGGGTATTAAACACAATTATTATTAAACTATTCACTCTCGACAGTGATCTAGTGGTCGGGTGCTCCAGGAGACCAGCAAATTAGTCGTATTTTCATAGCACAAGCGTTTAGCTTATTTTGAAAATAGTAATTTAATAGATTATATACAACGGATATTCTCACGCAATTGTCATAAAACTTTAAGATAATACTCCTTATTGACGTATATGACCCTTGTAATCAAAGAAAAGAGTAAGGAGAACATTCACATTCAATCCAACTTGATGGACTTTTTTCGGTCTTGGCTACTATGGTAGCTACCATTGTGAAGATTGGGCCATTGTTTCAACGTCATAGCCATACACCCATGTTTCGTCACCTATTATGATGCATTGAAGCGAGTTTGGGTCAGTAGCAACACTAGCCACTTTACGATACTGTTTTGTTGATAATTTAACAATTTTGGAACAAATTTGGCTGCCACTCTTCTCATGCCCAAAATATTGGTTAAAAATCCTTTGCATAACCCGAAGGAGATATTAACTTCTTCTGCGAGTTATATATAATAGTAATTCGTTGATTTAAAAGAAAGATTTCCTTGACTTTTGCAAGGTTTTCATCATTGATTGATGTTCTTGGTCGTTCAGACCTGGCATCATCTTTCACGTCTTCGTTTGTACCACTCATAAATTCTTCTTTCTGATATAGATTCTTTGCCGAAGCTCGTCCTGCAACATTTTCACCACTCCGCTGCACTTAATTTTATTTTTAACGCAAAATTTAATACAAATTCTTTGATTGGTCATTTTTAAAAACAAAAAATTGCAGAGCATCACAAAAGCGGTGTTAATCAATTGGCTGTCAAACAGAAACTACGCAATGAATAGGGTCGAAACTTGACACGTACGTCGCTCACATAATAACCAACCTGAGAAAAACAAAAACTCAATCGGTAACATACTGCCCGCGAAATTCGATATTTGTCATTTTTTTTTGATCAAACCTAGTACATTGATAATTATGGGAATAATTGTTTCGGTTTACAAACAACTTTACGGTTTTTGAACAGTTTTACGAAACAAATTAAGTTCCTAAACTGAGGTTCCACCGTTTAGAGAAATAAAAAATATAATAATTGTTTGTTAATTAACTAACACGTAACCTGATTGATATCTAGGAAGAGTTTAAGTGCATTCCGACAGAGACCTTCCCGATGAAGAAAGGAACCTGAATGCATGCCATCTTTTGATAGGGCTTGGTAATTTTAAATTTATTTTTGTATATTTTAAAGAATGGCAAATTTTTTTGACAAAAGAATAATTTTCTTAATAATTGCAAGTAATAAACAGTAAATGATGAGTAAATATTGTATATTTTATTGAAACAAAAAAAATCCTTATGCCAAAATCAATAACCCGGACCATTAATTTTTTTATGCGACTATAGGTTTGACACTTACCATAAAAATATGTATGTACCCACAATTCAGAAAGACACTCATGTACAAAGATTGAAGAAGCCCGTTTCATTCATGTTTGTTTATTCATTTGTTGATTTGATTTATTGATACTGATGCGTATAGAAAAATAAATTTATATTAAAATTAGCATGAAGGGAAATAATACATTTTTAATTATTAAATAGCTGCGATTCATAAGTCCAGAATGGAAATTTAGATTACATAATAAACTAATAATTATGTTAAAACGGGAAATGTTTTAAATGTACCATGTTCCAGTTACAAATAATTCACATTGCTTACTGGATGCAATGTGGATTGGAACTTAAATTGACCTATTGACTTGTGTGTCAATGTGCAATTACTTCCCGGCCTGCTCGATGCACAATGTGCGACAGTGCCAACTGTGAAATATTACTCGACACATTTGTTAGTTAGCATTGAATGCACTAATTTTTTTAAATCATAGAACAACATTCACAATTTTCTATGGCTCGTGTTCAACTGCTTATCAAATTTAAAATACAAAAAAATACTTTCATTTCCCAAAAATAGTAAATGTTCACCAAATTTTAGACCATATTTAATCTTTGCTCTATTGTATTATTTGCCACTAAAAAAACTTTTTGTCTTTGTATTCTAACCTAACCTAACCCAACTAAATGTTTCTCTAAGATACATTCGGTAATTGTGTGTACCATTCGGCCAATCCATCTTGTCCTGTGGTAATTCTAATTCCCACTCACTAAAATGCTGTTCCTTTTACTCATCAAACGTTTCCCAGGGATTGTCATATATTTTACATTTCAATGCATCCATCTGGAATTCTGTAACACCGCATCAATTCAGTGTTTTTATTTTGCCCCAAAATCTCATTATAAAAAGTTGTATTGAAGGTCTTAATTTTATTAAAACAAATTAGATGAATCACTTAAATGAGGAAAAATAGAAAAAATCTATCACCGAGACTCAAACCCAGGGCATTCACCACCGGGAAAAGAGTTCCCAATTACATCACGGTAACAATTTACTTTGTCGAGTCCCAGCAGTAACTATGTATATATTTAACAATAGATTTTTCTATTTATCCTTTTAAGTAATTCATCTTATTTTAATTATCAGAAGAACTATTGAAATTTTACAATAAAAATGTGTTTTAATTTTTAAAATATCTTCATCTTGTGAGTTTCAGGAAATTAAACTGCTAATATTGCGAACACGTCGTCAACTGAAAATCATGATAAAAATCTTGAAAATTATTATTTGGATACGCATAAATTCAGTGTTTACTTTTTGTTGGAATCGATTAAATGCATCACGTCATATTTTAAATTTTAATTACACATGCGTAGCGGTTAATTTATTATTTTTCATTGTGTTTTTAATTGCTAATGTTCATATTTTATATTCTCAATTTGTAATTTTGCATTCTAGTAGGATAATTTTTAGGGCCGGTCGTATGATCAGTTGTAACTTTTTACTATCATAACTTTTTACTAACACCAATAGTAAAAATTCTGGTTACGAGTTGTTGATAAGTCAAATTTACTACTGTCAAAGCATAGATGGAGATGTCTGTAGGCGTGACAAATAATCATGAAATATGATTTATTTTATGCATTATCTATGGATTTTTTCACCTAGGTGTTCGACATCTGGTGGTGAAATTTTTTCGTATTATATGTAATAATGTATATTAAACAACGAGATCATCATCGGACGAACTTTCATCACTAAAATAGCGGGATATTGAATGATTAATTGTCGTATACTGCAACTTTCAATGTGTCAGATGACTTTTGGAACAGCTGTGAAAAGTTCGCCATATTTAACAATCGATTTTCGTTTTTACTGTCATCGGATAACGCAGAGTAAAATGAGTTTACTATGGAATGTACTTTCAAGAAGTAAATATTTTTTACTAATGATCAAACAACCCGTTTTTGCAAACATTTTTACTTTAGTAACTCTTTTACTAGTCATCACACAATCCGCCCTTAGTCATTTTAATATTTTTGTTATTTGTTTATTATTTTTCAGAAAATATCCACAATATTTTTTTTTCTACCACCTTGGATCGAGAATTTATTGAATTCATATTAAAAATATATATATAATAGGATCACCATTTCCAACTTGATTTAAATTTAATATGTAATAAAGACAAAAAATCAACCAACAGTAATTCATAATCTCTGTATTACATACATCATTACTACTTTATCTCCTGCTGCACGCCAACTACACCATATAAATTTTCCTCTCAATTAATTAAATTTAAAGTAAAAAAGATAAAAATGTGTAATCTGCACAATGCTGACAAAACAAATTATTCACCTTCTTCCGGTAGCTGTCAGCCTTTGTAGGTTCGTAGTCCTCGACAAACTCATCATACATGAATTGCAGCGTGAGCGCCGACTTGCCAACTCCTCCTGAGCCTACCATGATGACTTTGTGCAGGGTTGGCTGCACCGCCCCGGGTTTTTTAGACATGCTCGGCAGAGGGAAGGGAACACCTGAGTTGAACTAGGAAAAGTATTTAAATTAAAAAACATAAGGAATGATCACTTATAACAAGGGAAACCAACAATATATTTCTTATTATGAACAATAATTACTAAAATCTGGTTTAAAATACAAAATAAATACAGGACCTTCTTTCAAAATCAAACTAGTTTCCATATTGGTGGCCATTTAAATTTCTGAGTAGCGAAGACTGCTATGGGTTGAATTGTGATACGAATAGCTGCGGGCAAAAGTGACTGATTTTTCAACTAACACTGATTTTGAATGACCAATTTACATCAAAAAGAGCTGAGTTAAACTATTAATAAATTAAGGGTGAGCTTTCATTTTTCCAGTATGAAATTTGAGAAATTCTACACTAAAACATATGTTTTCAAAATGAGGTTAATGATTAAATTCTTATAAGTTAAATTAATTACATTATTTGTTAAGTAAGAGAGTGAAAGGGTTGAAGAGAAAGAGATGACAATAAAATTGTTGATTTTCTCGCAGTCTAAAACAACTCGTGTCAACTTAACCAAGTTTTACATATTAATATTATGGAATGAGTGTTGTCATTTGAATTAATCCACCGAAAATTAAATAAATTATTGGAATATGTTTTGAAATCAAACAAAGTACCCAAATATATTTTAATGGTCACTTAAATCAATGTTTTAAATTTAAAATTATTATGACAGCTTCAATTTATTATTTTGTTTAATATTATCGATTTAATGCGTCACGTTGGCGTTATGATATGTCTGTTTCATAATTACATACTATTTATGAAACAGACAGCTAGTGTTTAAAAGACAACATTGTTATTTATAAACAAAATATTTAATAGTGAATTACATAAAAATAACGTAAATAAAATATTTACTTTGTTAAAGAAAATGTTTTTTCCCTTAAAATCAGTAAAAAAAAAAACATAATTTATGAAATTTGCTACTAATGTTGTGAATAAGTTCAATATTAATTCATATTGTGGATAAAATATACATGAAAACATATTTTCGACAGATTATAAGAAAATATATTACGATTATGCAAGAATTTTCCATATTAAAATAATATTGTGGCATGCGGAAATGCATCTAATGGTCGTGGTCTTTCTTATAATGCTTGTATTATCTTAATTATGGCAAATAACATTCAGTTTATTAGTTTTAAATTAGTGTAATGGTCCTATCTGAGTAATAGCTTTAAAAAAGTCAAATCTAGTGTATAACTGCCGATATAAATGAATAATAAAAACCCACATTTTCTTAATTGAATTATTATTAAAGTGGCGCCTTAATACAATGTATATAAATACTATATGAGAAAACAAGTGCATTAAAAGTTAGAAAAATAATAATAGAGATTGCTGACTTAGTAACTATAATAAAACTACAACCAGAAGTATTGTCATAAGACACTTGTATACTAGTTTTAGGTGATGACCGTGCGTGAGCTTCTGTTTTCAAACAATTGCATTTTTTTTATCAGACGTAAAGTTTGACATACAGATACTATTCGCATACACCTGTCTCCATATTTTCAGAAGAACTGGTAAACGGGAGGCAGTTTTTACGTGGCAAGTGTGAGCACTGGAGATTTCAAAGATAACCTCGATATTTTACATAAATAAATCAACTCAATATTCTAAATATTATATTGTTGAATATCGGATGTAATTAACAAAAAAATTCAATCCTGAAACTATCAGAATTATAGATACTAATCCTGGGATTCATGAATACTGTAAACTGGTCCAGGATCTCCAATCTTGAGATTGGATTCACTACTTATAACCTGTGAATATGCTATTATATATTACATACATTATAGTTACGACTTGATATTTTTAACATTATGTCGCGATTTAGATTTTTCGGATATATAGAGGACAGCGGTTCAGATCACGTTAGGGTCACTACTTTGTGATGGTAGGTGGTTAGAATGGAATGGAAATGCAAACAGAGAGTACAGAAGGTATGCGTGTAAAAATTAAATATAGAGAAGCGAGAAATGCGGAAAGTTTGAGGAGCGAGTCGGCAGTGTTTGGTGTCAGTCCCGCCGGCCTAGAGGAAGATGTATCGTCGGTGAACGATCGGTGACTCTAGTGGCAGAACTCTGCCGCCAGCTAGGTATTGAATACAGATGTTGCTGATGTCTGTGCCAGCTGGGAATTGAACCGCTTTCCCCTACAGCTAGATAAAATTTTAACAAAGAAATGTGTATAATTTCCTTTACACCTTAGGTAATGTAAATTCTTCGATTATAAATATACTTGGCTAAAAATAATCATACAAGGTCTTTTTGCGTCTTGAGGTGGTGGTGATTTCAAAGCGGGTAAGATATTTATGAAACTGGTGAGTCGATATGAAATATTTCAACTATTGGTTTTAGCCATTCTGTAAGGTATGTATAGATATCAGTGTGTGTATTTACAAATATGTTGTATGCATTATATCTTATCAAAGATTCAATCAAAGTATTTTTTTAACCTTTTCCTTGCCGAAAGGGACTTAATGTGCATTTTTTTAAAATAAACTATGCTTTGTACTACACACATGTTATTTCATCACTACTATAGTTTCAAAAAGTGAAATCTCTCTCATTATCAGACGATAACTAAACTTAGTTATTGGGTAACAATGAGAGGGATCTTGAAACTATAGTAATGATAAAATAATGCATGCGAATTACAAAGTTTAGTTTACTAAAAAAAAAAAAAATCATGTTCCACCACAAAGTAACCGCCATGTCAATTAATGACTTAATACAGCTGACAATGAATGTCTTTATATTACAAGATTTAGAGACCAAATTGATATTCCAAAACTAAAATATACCGCAACCCAAAATCACTATATTTATTAAGGCATCAAATTTTTTAACCATCTCCCCATCACAATTAGAAAAATTACAGACTACTATAAATTTGTATCTGAAGTAAAAAAAATATGTACACAGACTAACTGAAACATAAATTCTCTCTCCTCTATATACGAGTCTTACTCTCATAGAGAAGAAATAAATATTAAAATATATATATATATCCTACTACTTTTTTTTTAAATGTATTATATTTTCTAATATTAAAATAAATAAAATACTGCTGGAATGAAATTAAAGAAGACACAAAATATTATATACCTGGTTATATTTGGTTGTACCATATGAAAATGTCAAATTTTTTTCAATATTAAAAAATATGTTTAATCAAAATAAGCTCCACCCGCTTCTATATGGTATTCTACCAACGAGAAACTATGCTAAAAATACCTTTTTTTTTAATCTTCATTTTTGGACTGTATAAATTCTTCGAACCCCCTAATTATTTCTGCCTGGGTTCGAAACGTTTTATTCCTTAAATACAATTCAAAGTGGTGTAATAGGTGGTAATCTGTCGGTGAAAGACCGGGTGAATATGAAGGATGCGGCATTTTAAAACAATAAAAATCCGTAAACTTCAATATCTCAGATATGTGATGACACGTCTAGAGAAATATAAAATCTTGCATCTCATAATCAATGCTCTCTCTAATTTTGGATCACAGTATGCGCATAAGAAATCTTTTGTGCAATTTTAAGGACCAATCATATCATTTGTGCGCTGGGTAGAACATAAGGAAAATATTACATTATGTAAAAAGAGGTTATCTTGGCTGTGTTACCTCAGAATGTGGTTCAATGTTCAAAATGTTAGTGTTCTTACACAAACTGCAGCATGTCGCCAACCTTCTATAAAAGATAGCATATGAAGAAAAAGTCTTGTTAAAAATTGTGTGCGCGCTACATTTTTAAGTGTGCACTATGAAGCAAGATTGTGTGCGCATGCACATCTACATACCTTAGAGCTTATACTTCTAAACCTTAGTAGACCTAACATGGTAGCCAACATCTACAGATAAGGCACAAGAAGAAGAAACTGCCATCTATGGAGACTAATGCTAATATATTTTAGTAAAACTAGTAAAAGCTAACGCTATCAAATTCAATGTTTTTATAATGAGATTTCAAACAGCGTGAAACATTATTGTTTGAAGAATGCAAATTTTTTGCATCGTAATTTTTGGTCAAAATACAATTTTCTGCAGTTTTCTCTCACATTTGTTTTATTTTTGTGTATATGTAGTTAAGGGTGGTAAGTAGCAGGTGCGGTCGCTTCATACATGCTTTGGATGCTCCGCATCCCTTGTGTTCTAAAGTCAACACACCACGACACAGTGCTCGCACGGAGCGAGTCGAAATACATATACATTCTCAACTTTCGAACATCTATGGATCTCGTAAATACACAGCTACCAGCAACAATGGATTCTATCATTCGTTCCGTATCCACAAAATTTGGAAGTACATATTCGACTTTCGCGCATACGCATTTAATCCGCCTGTCAAGGTCTTAGAATCATTAACGTACAAAAAACTACTTTAATGATTATGGGTATAATGCACAGAATAGCATACATATTACGAAGCAAGCAGATTATTTTGAGTAAATTTTATGTGTGACGCATTTTTGACAGTTTGGCTTGAATACTTGAAGCCAAATTATTGATTATACTTCGATTATATGTTATGTTTGTTTATTTGATAACAGGTATAAACTTATTATCCAGCATCCCTTCAGCATTAAGTCACCGACCGCCACTGGTAAATAGTGTATAATAAAAAACTTTTCAACATTATTAGTGAGTTTTATTATCTCAGAGTTGTTTCATGTATATCAGCTTTTCTGATAATTTTTTATTAACTTTTGGTGTACCACAATAGCAGATTTTTTATATAATGATGAACTCCTTAAAACTGCTGAATCTGATAACAGTGATGTGGAACTTAAACTTCCGGAGATATATGAGTCCATTAAAACAGTTCTGCAGTTTGGCAAATATTAATATAAAAATATATATGTATGTAATAAATTTGGAAAAAAAATTTAAATTAAAATTTTAAAAAGACAACACTAAATTGCGTTGGAAACCCCATTTATAGATATTTAACAAACGATTTTAATTAATAAAATGTAATTATTATTTTGAAAACATTGTGTTTTGGTGAGTTTTTTAATCAACACTGCCTTTAATTAATTTCATTTTTAATAAATATCATTTTGGGAAAAATGCCTGCCATACGTTTTGTATGACATGTAAAAGGTTAACATTCTCATGACCAATCTCAGCGAGTCACTCAATGAATTTCACATGAAAAATGATTGCATAAGGTTTGAAATTACATCATGTTATTAACAGACAATTGAATCTCATCATAATCTCTATTGTGGCTAAGATAAGAGTTTTTTGACAAATCATTACAGTGTTTTATATAAGAGGCGAACTATACAATACATAACAATATTCAATACTCTTAGAAATAAATTTCCATTTTAGATTACAATTTTCTTTTAAGGGCTGCAGTAGAAATCACCTTTGACAGTTATGCAGTAAAACTGCCGTCTGTGTTGAAGTTTCAAGCTTTTTTCGTACTGTTTAGTTAATGTCATTTTTTTTAATAAATAATATATTATATAATGACAAATGACATTTTAATGAAAAGTACACAAAAATTAAAGTTACTGATAAATGATAAAGTCAATAAGAAAAACTTTGGTAGTTAACAAGTTTTCAACTTTACAACTAAATGTGCTAAAATAAGTAGTCTGAGAATAATGTTTAATTAATAATAATGTTTTAGACAAAAAATTAATAAATACTATTTCCCGGCGAGTAATATCTTTCGATTGTGAAATATTCAGCCAAAGTAATTTCCGGTACATCCTAACTGTTAAAAAATATATATATTCCTTAAGCCTGCTATTTATTTTTGTGATTTACTTAATATTATATTACTTCCAAAAGGTTTTGGCCTTTTCCGGGCAGGCAACTGGTTAAAAATCAAACTATATCTTATCACGCCTTAGGTCAGATGAGCAACAATTATCAATGCATATATACTATATTCTGCTGTAATATAGTAAAAAAAAACTAGTGTAGAACAGATAATGAAATGTTTTTCTCCAAATACCCTCAGCAACAATGCTACTGAAATTTACATTAATTGACAAAATCAAAACAATTCAGCTGAATCTGAATAATTTCAATAAAAATTCACGATTCTTAGAAAGTTGATAGTAATTGTATAATTTATTGGATTAAAACGCAACTCTTTAACATGCTATGGCTTTTCATACAGTTCTATACAAAAAGGGTGAATAAGAAATGTTTTATCATAGTGCTAATTTGTTCTCAGCTTGTTAAATGTAATTCAGTTTTCCACATTAATCATTATAAATCAAGTTAACTAATTGGAGCATGAATTCATTTATATGGAAAGCAGTCTAACTACTCTTTTGTTTAAACATGCATAACAGATGTAAATCGAGGGATGAGGCAGAGGGTCAATATCAGTATGAACAATTCAACTAATCACATCATTATTTATGAACAGTTTTTCCGAAATTTTCAATGCAGCAAAACTGGTGAACATATTCACAATATAAAATAAACTTAACCCACGAAAGAATGAAAAGATACTATAATCTTAAAAGACAAAAATGTTGGTGCAAGACCTACTTGACAGGTGACATATAGATAAACTTAAGTTATGATAATAAAAGATAAGACTGAAACAAAAAATCCAGGTTCACTTACTTGAAACAATATAGAATTGCGCGTGGGATTGTTAGAGCGTGCAGTATTTGGGCAAAAATATATCACGAATTTTCTTATTGCCTAAAGCATAAATAAATTGCCAATATAGCACCATGTACAGGTACTCGGAGCATTAAAGCCCACGTCATAAGAAAAAGCATCGTGGGAAAAAAATTAATCGCATGTGAAAACCAACGGTATTTGCTAGCTCTATTGTGGTTAGGCTTTTTAGACCGTTCGCGTATAATTTATAACAATTAATGTATGGGAAAAGGCGTTGCCGATCTAGTAAACAATAATGTCAATGAACCAAGCTTACCCCGAAATCTCAAACTGTATAAGGACCTACGAAAACGCCGGAAAGTATCGTTATTCCAAAACACACAAAACTACACAAATGTTTTACCTTTGAGCAACACAAAGAACGCAGTTAACAGAATAACTTTCGCCGATTAATAGATTACTCAAAGTACCGTCATAAGCTCGCTGTCAAAAGCGTACGCCATCTATCAATAATAGCATAAACTAAAGCACTCACGAACTGTAATATTCACCCCAGTCTATGGTCATTTTTAAAATAGTTAACCCTTTCGAAGTACTATAGTAAGTACAGCGCTGATATTTTTATTTTCTTGGTATTTATCAATTTATTTAACTAGTTCGCCGCCCACGTCAGAAACTTGCGACAGAGAAGGAGATGGCACGAGAATTGACAAAATTTACCTTGACTATCGTGAGTATAGCGGACACCTACGTGACAGTCCGCGGCGTCTATTTCTTACGGAAAAGAATCATCAAATTACGCATGATATAACCGGCGCCGAGGATTGGATCTTTAACCAAATTATTATTTCCAGTAGTGACATCGTACGATGCCCCATAGAAATCTGTTTCAATTTAAGAACACCACGAATTACGTCTGAAATCGAGTGTAAAAATCAATATTTTTCCTCCATACAAAATTGACAATTGGCGCTCACTTTTGCGTTGCTATATCGCAATTTCATAAAATCTAAAAATTTAACATACATACTCCCATGTCGACGTCAAAGTGCTGATATTATTACAGTTATCGAATTTTCGAAAACTTTTTTGATTTTATTTTTACTTCACAAAATGGCGGAGGGTGACTTATTTCGTTAGTGGAGACTGCCGACTTTTTATATATTCCCGATATGCTCGTTATTACCGCAGAGTTCGATGATGAGAAATACGCAATAATTTGGAAAGTAGCTTTAAAAGAACAAAACTCCATTGCACGAGAGCTAGTCAATCTAAGATAGTTGAACAAGTCTGAGGGCAGTCAAGCGAAGCAATGAGCTCGTAAGCTAATCGGTCACGTGAAGTTAGTCCGAAGGTCTGAAGAACAGACACGAGAAGTCACTACGGAAGTGAATTAGCCTGAGAGGGAGCAAATTGAAAGCAGTACGGAAGCAGTCGCCAAGTCAGTCCGGAAGTAGTCGTCAAGCACTTGTCAAGCCAGTTGCCAAGTCATTTCGGAAGCGGTCGCCAAGTTAATCTAGAAGCAGACGCCCAACCAATCGTCGAGCCAGTCTGGAAGCAGTCACCAAGTTGGTCTGGAAACAGTTGCCCAGCCAGCCTGGGAGCAGTCGCCAACGACGCCATTTCACCCGGCCGAAGACTCCAGCGATGCAACGCGGATTTATATAAGATAGAAATTAAGATTAATTTAGCATAATAATATACACCTACGCATGACGTGTTTAGTATATAATTTATAAGTAGGTGTCTTTTTGTGTTTCTATCAGTCAACCTGTCCCTCCTCAGTGACCATCGCCACCCGCAGGTTTGA